>PVKS010008690.1:0-67182 GCA_004027875.1 Aplodontia rufa | reverse complement strand
AGATTTTTCAAAGAATTGAAATGTTTTCATATGTTATCTTAATGGTGGGAAGGGAAAACAATGTCATAATTCTTGCTAAAAACATATATCATAATTCTCTTTCAAAAATAGATAAGACTAAGATCCAGAGATATAAAATCATATTCCACAAAGTTAGTGTGGATTAGAACATGATGTTTGAGCTGCCTGAAGTTAAGCTTTCATTTCAAAAATTATCTGTAAATAGGGTTGACTGCTCCTCTGTTATCATCATAGATTCTGAGAGCTCCTGATGTCCCTCTCATCTCTCTTATGATTTCAGTAGGTTCCACTTCATCCAGGCAAGGATTTTGTGAATTTCAATACCTACATAATTTTGTACTTGTTGAAATTACTTTCTGGAAATCATCTCAATAAAATAATAAAAAGTATGATATCAGTACTAACAATATCAAATATTACAAACTTTAAGGTATGTAATATTTTGCAATTTGACATCCTAAAGCTCAAGTGATATTTCTTTAAAGTTCGGGGAGATTTCTGTGAATCATGTAGACTTATCAACAGGATGCAGTAGTTAGGAGCCTAAAACGGAACTCTGGTAGTAAACAAGGAACCTTCTGTAAATGTTCATACACTGGATATGTATGTTTGAAAGACCACTGATTCTCTTAAATTTTCTTTATTAACTTTTGAGAATGTGGCTCATTCAAATAATTATATTCATGACTAGTTTGATGCACTTATATATATTATGAAAAAAAGAATGTCTTCCATTTCCAACACTCTTATTACTTTCTTCAAGCCATTTTTAAAGGAAAATAATAATATGCTTAAAGTTCTGTTTCTCTGTTCATAGACTACAAACCCCTGAGAGTCCATTATTAGTATGCATTAAAAATTCATTGATGAAAGTTTTAAATTCCTTAAAATCATTTGAAATGCCAACAGGCAATTCTCCATTACATTGCCATCGATTATAAGAATTCTAAAAATTATTTCCTTGACATCTGCCTGCCTAAAATTACATCCATTGGGCTCAAGAAGCACAAATTAATTATTCTTGTTTTCAGGGCTGGAGCTGCAAATGCTTTGAAAAGAAATTGGCCCAATGTACTAGTAGGCACATTACTAATTCAGAAGTGGAATAAAAATCAGACTCTACATTATGAAAACAAATCCATAAGCACGGGGAACATCAATTTCGGCTTTCTTTGCTAGTTATATTTAGCTCCATTTCTTTCTTGCTATTATCATCTGCAAGCAGATCCTGGGTTGACTGAAATCTACTTTGCTTTCCTAATGAACTTATATAATATCTTTCCATAAGATATTATTTCTCTTGTATTCAGATATGTCTCTGAGGCCACATAAAACCACAAAGACAAAGGAAATGATAAACTTTGATTGTAAGGTCTGATTGTTATTATTCATGATTGAGCTGAGAAATACACTGGAGCTAAAATCACATATAAAAATTGTAAAGAAATGCTTAGATAAAGTTGAACAAAGCAAAAATTATTATAGAATTATGAAGCTTATTAGCAATATAGTTTTAAGCTTGATAAATAATGCAAACAAAGAACTAAGGCAATAATTAATCTTAAAATGAAGAGTGCTAGCTATATTTTAAGAATGTAGATTCTGTGGAATTGGTCCTTTTTAATCAGAAAGCTTGAAATGATTCCCAATTTATCATACAGCATTTGGAAAGAGATGATTGATTTCATTGTTTAAATTCAGCTTTATTGCTTTACAAAAATTCTCATAAATGATCTTGTATAATAATTTCCTTCTCAAGTAATATACTAATTAATTTCAATTAAATATATGTAAAAGAAGATATATTTTGAAAAATGCATCTCCCTTGCCATTTGTTAATATATTGAAAAAGTGTAAACCTTGAAACATTTAGCACTGAAAATATTCATTTTTGGTAATTTCTCAAGGGGGTAATTTATTAAATGAGAGGCTTTTAACATTAGCTAAAAGCAGCCCTGTAAATCATGGGTGTCATCAAACTGCTTCATCACTTCATTAATTTAAAAGATTATTATATGCGTAACTGACATAATTTTGAACAATGTTACATGGTTAATTTATTAATGTAGAAAAGCAGAGTTGACACGCTGGCTTGATTTATTTTTGTAATTGTATAATTTTAGAATTTTTGCCTATGAGTTTCACTAACAGAAGAAATGATTCAGTGTCTCATTGGTAATTTTATCGAGGTCTCTTCCCTGCTAACGCTTTGCCCATAGTTAATGTCTTCTGGTCACTTAATTTTAAAATACATTTCCAAGAGTGGAAGACAAAGGCTCTAAAAAAAGCTACGTCCTTTTTTTTTCTAAGCCCTGTGGTCAAATATAGGATATCTTTTTATAATAATAATTAAGAGATTCTAATTTTAAAAATATGTTTGGAGCTTTTTGTGATTGTTGGATTATTTAAAATAGTGTTATTTTAATTACATGTAATTATAAATTCTGCTTTATTTTCTAAGACTTTTATAAATGTTTACAAAAATTGTCTCAAAGACTGCACTGTAATGATATGATGAAATGATCTTTTTTCTTTTATGATTATAACTAATGAACTCCCTTTATATATTGTGAAAGCCTAAGAAATTAAAAGAATTGTTTAGTTATATTTTACCTAGGTCCAAATTTGATCATGGCTGAGGAATGAATTTATCCTCCCAGTTTGTTTCTAAATCTGGAGCAAATAATATATATGCAATTATTTTTCTGTTTTCTTTTGTAGTTATGTAATAACAATTCAGATAATTTATATTAAATTTGCTTTATAATTGTAACACTATACTTTTGAGATATGAACTTGGGAAGCACATAGGTTATATTCTTGTTTAAGTCTTAGTAACAAAGCAGCAATAATACAGAAGATTTTCTGCCTACTTTTAAATTTCTAAAGCTCTTTTTAAGCTACAAAATACAGATCAGCACAGAGGTCATGAAAACTGTATTTCAACTTTATAGCACTGAATTTCCCAAGTGAAATGCACCCATCAACTTAATCCATAAACTAAGGTACAATTGAATTAGTCACTGTTGGGGGTGTTTCAAATCTCTTGTAGGGAGGTGAACACACAAAACGAAGGGGAAGACACAAGAAAATGGTAGTCGCAATTTTCTGCATTCTATTTAATATACAGATATAAATTCTATCTCGAAGTTTTTTTTTATTTTGCAAATTCCTAAAATTATAGTGTATTCCCATTTCTGTGTTATGAAATTTAGTTTGCTACTGTGTCTTCAAAAGGACTATATGCAATATGGTTTTAGATGGAAATTTACAAGAACATATAATTGAAAATAGAAGCTCTAGATAGTATTTTAAACAGTCTAATGTTGCTACTTACCCCAGTGTTTTTTCTACTGATGTCGAAGCTGGAGTGTACTTTACAGTATCTTCCTTAGATTGAAACTGCTAATTACTCTAATAGGCAGCCTCCGTGGATGGTAATAATTTATTCAGTGTTCATTGTAAGCACTATAGTCGGCGCAGGACCAGCATCTTCTACTGTGAAGATCCTCATGTTATCCTGAAGAAAGATCTGCTAACAACTTTGGATGACCAGGGAGAGTTTTCTACTAATCTAGAAAGATTTCTGATACTTATTTTTCACATTAATGTTGATGTGTCTCTGTACCTACAATGTAAAGCAACTTCAAAAAAATTTTCAGTAAGCATTTCCATGAAATATTTCAGAATTGGAATATTTTAACTTGCTGATCTTTTTTTTTTTTTTTTGGTGGATAAACAGGGTAAGAAGACAGGAAATGAATGGTTCTGAAATATTTTAGAGACAGAAAAGGTTAGATATGTTTTTCACAAACATTGGTGGTCCCAGACAAACTATGTCTCACCCAAGTAAGAAAGAAAGGCAATTGTTAGTTTCACTAGAATCAAAATCGTTCAATATGACCCCTTATCCCCCTCCCTGCCTGCCTCCCGTCCATCTTTCCTTTTGCTGTCTACTAGGGAAGAGATCCCACATGAATAATCAGGACTTGACTTAGACAATGCCTACCCACTCCAGTAAAAGAACAACAATCTACAATCATTGAAATTAGGGACCAGCACAGACAAACAGAGTTAGCAGAGAATGGCAGTGGAAAATCTACCTCTGTTTAAGATGTACTGAACCTGTCAGCACAACATAGTGCTCCAAAGAAAACATTGTGAAGTACATGGTATCTGCCTTGAGGGGTTAAGATCTGAATTACACAGACGAGATAAGCTGGACCGGAAGTCACTGTAAGAAAGCGTTTGTCCTTGCAGTGAAATATTTTTGAGGTGTAATAATTTCAGAATTGAAGAAATTTAAAGTAGAATTTGGCCAAGAGGAAATGCAAGTGTCTCCGTTCTTCTCACGTGAATTTTCTTCAATACATCATACAAAATCTCTTTTGATCTCAACAAACAAGAGTCTTCATCCTCCTTATGGTGAGCTTAAGAAAATAAAAATTCTGTCAATACGCGGGGCTAAGGATACATTTCAGCCCAATGCCTCTCTGAAAGCAGGAATCTTGAGTGCCCCACTGAGGTGATTGCTCCCTTTGTGCAAAGAGTGTAGCTGTTAAAACAACTGAGTTGCATGCCTTTGCTCAGGAAAGATTGGCAATTATGCCAAATTATGTCTAATAGTTTTAGAATGTGGGAGAGTGTTTATTAATGTCTGAAGGGAGGTCCTAAATCTCCTTTCTTCCCCAAACTCCAGTTTTTACTTTAACTGTCATTTTAAAAGATGAAAGAAATGGGCTTCATTAAGCAAAGGAGTCTTGAATTTCATTTTTAAATTTAAAACATGCATGAACCACACCTATTTCTATTTGACAAGACTAATTATCTTTCTACATTTTCACCTCATTTGCTCATAATTTTTTGTTGGATCTGAAACATTAACATCAGTCCACAGTTGAAACCAGTTTTTCCCTTTCTTTTTTTTAACGTGCACTTTTTTTGGCTACTGAGAATTTTTCAATCTTCTTGGGTTTATAAATTGATATTAAATATTTATGAATTTTATTATTAATTTTGAATGTCAAATTTCTTTTCACAAGCAGTAAACATCAAGCTCTGGAAGGCACGAGAGTAGCACAAAGTCATAAAAATCATCCAAGGGATAAAAAACAGAACTTATGGCTTTCTTGACTTTCTTGTTTGCAGTTTTTCAAATTTGCAATTTATTAGATGCCTATTATGGCAAGATTGTATATGCAACAATTTAACACCAAGTCCCAGCCCAGTCTGGAAAAGAAGACATACATAAAGTTAAATAATAAGTAAAGGTTTAAATCACGGAAGGAAGCAAGAGCCGAGGTTGTCACAGTCAGTTCTGTTTCTATTTGAGCAAATATGAATGGATCTGGTTTAAAGGAGGGGAAATGATTTTAGGCTAAGTTGGTGAGGGACATTCTAAAGCCAGGGATGTTACAAATGGATACTGAAGTGTGTGCATGTTGTGTTGGGAGAAGGGAGAAAGAAGGTCCAAAGTTTTCAGAACCATAAAGATCTTATTTTACTGTACTAATTTTGATATCATTAAAGGCTCTCTCATATTTATTTAATAGTAGTTGAAACTCTCTATGCTCCTTAAGAAACATCTGATATGTGTTCCCCTTAGGGATGTTGGAAGGTCTATTGGATGCGCGGCATGGCTCTCCACCGTGTTCAGCGGGACAACACACTTGTCTTCTGAGGGTGACAGAGAAGGAGGACTTGGCCCGTGTCTGCCATGCTTATACACAGTTCTGTCTAGACCCAGTTGAGGGAAGGCACGGAAAGTCTAGGGAGTTTCACTTTGTATAGGGAACATTCTCTGCTCTCTGTCTACTTGCTGTTTCTCTGTGTTTGATGGGAAGGTGCAGAGTAAATTAGTGTCCTTCAGCTCTGCCAGCTTGAACCTGGATGTCGCAGTCCATCCTGGGTCTCAATGAGTTCCAGGGGCAGGGAGTGAGAAAGTTCTACTCCTTCTGCACTGGGGACGCTAAACACCAGGTACATGTGATTTGTCAGGAAACTAAATTACAGAAGAAACGCATGCTTGTAAAATATGAAAAAACCCTGAAGCATATATTAGTAAAAAACAAGAAGTCCCTGCTATTCTAGCCTCCCATGTCACGTCCATCCTCAGAGGTGACCATCGTTATAGATTTAGTGTTTATTTCAGACTAAATAAAACATGAATAGGATTTAATGACACTTTTTTTTTTAAAGAGAGAGAGAAAGAGAGAATCAATTTTATTTAGTTTTCTATCTGGTTTTTATTGCTCCAACACTTTGTTGTGTGTGCGGTGCTAGGGTTAGAACCCAGGTCCTTAGACATACCAGGCAAGTGCTTGAACCACTGAGCCAACGCTCCCTCTGAGGTTAGTTCTTAACAGTGCTAAGTCATAGGGTAAACATTTAAAATTTTAATAAATATTGCTAAATTGATTCTAAAGCATAGTACCAATTTATGCTCTCACTAAGAATTTATGAGAAAAATCCATTTTCTAACATTCTTACCAACATCTGTTATGATCTATTTCTCTAAATTTTGGGACTCTGACAGGGGAAAAGAACACATTTTAAATTTAAGTAAAAATAAAATTTTTAATTTTTAATTGACACAGATATTGTACATATTTACTGTATATTTTTAATACACAATGTGTAATGATCAGATCAGAGTAACTGGCAGATCTATCATCTCAGACATATATCAATTCTCTGTGCTGGGAACATTTAAAATTCTCTGTATTAGCTACTTAAAAATATTCAATTTATTGTTGTCAACCATAGTTATTCTGTGCCATAGAACATCTGAAATTATTCCTCCTATTCAACTGTGCCCCTGAACCCATTGGCCAGACTCTAAAAGCTCCTTTCTTATATTCTACTTCTCTTAGATTGCATATTTTTTCACATGATAATTGGTCATATTTTTTTTTCATGAGTTGCCAATCTATGGTGTTTGCTAAGCTTTTCTACTAGGTTTCTTGTCTTATGTTTTAAATTCTTTTTTTTTTTCGATGAAGTTATTTTATGTATGCTTTCAAGATGATTTTGGTCTCAGAGAGTCTGATTATCTGAATAAAGAGGTAGTTTCCTTTTCTGAATTTTCTTACTCATCTTCTGGGATGCATCGAAAAGCACTGATGGTAGGGACTGAGATCTTCAGACTTTCTTCTTACTACTGTTATCAACTAACTGTGGCTGGGGCATAACACAGGACTTTTTTTAGTTTTCGTATCAGCGACATAAATGGGTGAAACCAGATGATTTGTGAAATCTCCTATAAGAATAAGTCCCAGATTCAGTCTATTAATCACTCATTCATTAATTCTGCAAATAATGTAATATCACATTGTATGTATTTTCAGAATAAGTGAATGAGTGATTGCAGACTGCCTCTGGGCCTTATTCATGGATGAGATATCATATGTTATCTAGTTTCACCCTTATGTCATTGATAGAAAATCTAAAAAGGGTTATATGGCATGCCCAGACCTTCTACTATGAGCATCCTAAGAAAGGATGGAAACAATATACGTATTACATTATCTATTTGTAGAACTTTTGGGGGGCTAACAGTTTCTAGAGAGAGAGACCCCTCTCAGTTACTCAAATAAATCTGTTACTATGGGCTGTGAAGGACTCTTAAAAAAAAAGTAATAGAACCTGCAGGCTTGTAACCAGGAGAACTGGCGTAACCTGAGAGCACATGGAGAATTTGGGAATGTGTCCAAGAGAAAGTGACATCGTAGATGAGACCTGAAACCTGAAGGAAGCAACAGTTAACTGTTAAAGGGGAGGTCAGGGTAGCGGGTGGAGTTGAATGTTCCTGCCAGAGAACAGCATATGCAAAGGCCCTGAAGTCAAAGGAATAGGGCAGCCCAGTAGTCTTCAAAGTAACTGTTCAAGACATCCAAAGAGATGGATATGGAAAGATAGCAGAAGACCCTAAAAGTATTTTGTACAAAAACGAAGATGATGAATTAACCTCTAGTAGTAATTAATAGATGCAACATAGGTGGTCTCATTGATTCATTACCAGTTTACTGTGCATACGTGAGCGTCTCAAGAAAGAACGGACATTCCAGAAACCTCTGCATTATGGGTGGCATCCTTATTTGTTCCCTCTGCATGCAAACCTCCTATAGTTTATACCTGCACCTTCCTAAGTGGCAATTAGAGCTGATAATATTGGTCTAAATTAATTCTCACTAAATGGAGAAGTGGCTTAAAAAGACTCCATCAAGAAAATCATGAACTGAAGATAATGCTGTTTGAGTAATGCCTGAGCAAATGAGCAACAAGCATATAGCTTCGAAGACCTTCTGCTGCTCAAGCAAACTGGTACTGGGAAGAGGCTTATTATAAGGTAAGAGCAATGATCTGGTCACATGTGATCAGAAGTTAGCCCAGTTGGACAAAGGAAGAACCAAATGGTCCTGACAGTACTTTTTTCTTTCTTTCTTTTTTAAGAGAGAGAGAGAGAATAAGAGATGGGGGAATCAATTTTACTTATTTTTCTATTTTGCCTTTGTTTCTCTGACACCTAGTTGTGTATGTGGTGCTGGGGTTTGAATCTGGGTCCTTGCGCAAGCCAGGCAAGCACTGCAACCACTGAGCTACCACTCCAACCCCAGGACCAGTACTTGAGATGTGTATTTGTAGCCACCTCAAACTTTCCCTTAAGCTAACAACTTTTTAACATTGAGGGAGAACAAACTCCCTTTGGAAGCACACTTAGTGTATGGAAGGGAATATTCTGAAAATAACTGCTTGGAAATATTTACAGCATTATGTGATTTTTGTTCATGAAAAATCACACATTTTTTCGTAAAATGCCCTTGATTCCTCCTATAGCTTCAAAACTTGGAAAGTAAGATTTTCTGATCTGTTTAAAAACCCTCCCAATAAAGAGTTTCCATGAGCTTTGAACTAAGTGTGTTAAGAATATGAACCGGACACACCTTCTCACTCATTTCTAAGAGGAACATGGAAATTCACTTGCTGTATTGCAACAAAAGCTTTTGATCTCAAGAGTGTGATGGAAAACTAAGCAAAAACATGATGCTTTGGTAAGTGGAGCCAAACAAGTGCCTTTTCCATTTAGATTCGTATGTATTTACGCACCAACCTTTTTAGATTTGAGAGATAATGCAACCCAGTTTTTAAAGATAAAATCAAAATTTTGAATGATATTTTAGGTGTGAACAAACATATGTTTTATATGCTTAACAGATAAAATCACTTTAAATATTTATTTCATCATAGCTCATCCTTATCTAATTTTTACTTACTGTGCTTTATTTACTGTGATTTTTAATTTACAAATATACATGTATTGATCGTGCTTGGTCATTTTTGAACTGATTTAATCATTAAAATTGATCAAATACCATCGGTACCAGCCTCAGCATTAAGTGATTCTGGAGAAATGCCACTGTAGGTTCAAGGGTTCCAGAAGAGAGATTTGATCTGCTTAGAAGGCATGGTGCAGCTGAATCAATTGTTCAATGATCTGGTCATGCCACGGTACCATTTATAGCTACATACAGAATCCCAATTCCTAATTCACTCTATGCAGGGCAATGGACCAACTGTCTGATGAGAGCTGATGATAATAATTTACTAATATTTGTCATTTCAGCTCTCAGGCAAGGTTCACACTCCACCAGGCAAATGGACCATTGATCAAACATTGGTTTGTTCAGGTGACAACTATATTATAGGGTCTGTTTATCTCACTGGCACTTAGGAAATTCAGTCTCTAAATGGATCCAGATGATCTAGCCACCTCTCTCTCTCTCTCTCTCTTTTTTTCTCTCTCTCCCACAGAATCTATTACTTTTTTTTAAAGAGTAAATAGCCCATAGCCCATAGTAAGAGCAAAAAACCTAACAGTATTGAGAAATAAGTTCAGTGCCAATACTTTGTGTGTTTGTGTTTGATCTTTTTCCTTCCCACTCAGTTTTGGCACCTGCTTTTTGTATAGTATTTCCCATTATTTTCTCAAATGATACATTCCAGAGAACTCAAAGTCATACTCTTCTGTATGTGTGGGTGGGTGGGTGGAGGTTAATCAATGTTAAAAATGGTCATGAGTCACCTCATATCTTTTAATGCGTCGTCTCAGGCTAACAGAGAAAAGTTGTCTTCCTAATTCAAAGCATTTTTCTGTGCGGTTTAGCATCAGTCTTTCACAGGGCAGCTGGAACGAGTCATAAATCAAGGTATCTCCTTCATTGATTGAATGTTTATTCCTGGCTCTCCTCTTCTCCTCAGCCCTCAGTTGCTAGGACTGATGACTTACTCGGCTTTTGTATCATCTCCTGGAGATCAGTGCTTTATAAGTGGCAATATCTCATCAAAATGATCTTGAATCCTTTAGCTTTCAAACTGAATTGTGTCCCATTATAAAGAGTTGTTTTGGGAGATCCTAGGGCATTTTTATTATAAGTTTCATAACTACAAAGCATTATAAAATCAGCCTTCCAGAAAAAGACTTGGACTTACAGTTCATTTATGATTAATTGCTTTCAAATGGCTTCTTTCTCCTGCTATCCTATCACTCCTACCAAAGAAGACCATGGAAAGAAAGTTGCTATGCTATAAAATGAATGCCATTAAAATAGTGCTAGAGTTATCCATGAAGATCAAAGAAACATCAAATGAAAATAATCCCACATGCAAAATTAAAGTAGGGATAGCCCAAATGAGTACTTAAATTAGAAGTAACCATTTTGCCAAATAAATAGCTCTTTAAAACATCTCAGGGTCACTATTAAGAGGCCAGGGCAATATCAGAGGTGTAAATTTGCTGACCTGCTAATGAGCATCTATATGTAAACACAACTTTAATGTAAATGGGTGATTCCTCTGCAGTCTTTCTTGCACTTCCCATTCCCTTAAAGATATTGGTAAGTTCATTAGGAGTCTATCTTGTTCTTTGTATAATAATATAAAACAGAGAAACAGATAATGCTAAAACAGAGTAAACACAAGCTCAACTAAACTCAGTAATGATACTAATAATAAGTAATTTGCAGACAACTCTAATTGAATGCTAGGAACTCTGCTGCTTCTTGGTGCATGGATCAAGGTGAGGCACACCAGTTAATGTGTTGGCACGTAGACACAACACATGCATGGTGCGCTGCATCCAGCCTTCTGATGTAGAGCTCACATGGTTATTCAGTTTGCCATTTTACCTCCTCCTTTTTTCCCAGTGAATATGGAATGAGCAATAGTTACCCCTCTGCAATATTTTCCACTCTTTTTTTAGGGGAGGTACTGGGGATTGAACCCATTGGTGCTTAACCATGGAGCCACATCCCAGCCCTTTTTATTTTTTATTTTGAGACAGGGCCTTGCTATGTTGCTGAGGCTGGCTTTGAACTTGTGATCCTCCTGCCTCAGCCTCCCGATCTGCTGGGATTACAGGCATGCACCACTGTGCCTGGCAATATTTTCCACTCTTGTAAGTGTTTGGCACTCTTGAAAGTTTTAAAGTTTCCCTCTTGTCTGGTTCACTTTTCACAATTTCCCACTTCCCAAATTAATTTTTTTCTATTGCTACCCATGTGGTTAAATGGGTCCATTTTATCAGATTTTCACCACAGTTCTTTGTACAAGATAGGTATTAAATTAGAAGTTTGTTGAATGAATGAGTGAATAACTAGTTTAAATTTTTCTCCAAGCAAACCCTTCTCCCTTATTTATATGTCTAAAGGAACCCTGCGTTTTAACTGCTCTACATTTTTTTTGTTTCAATTCTCTTTATTGACATATTTTCCACTTGTGAAAACATTTGAAACCCTGTTATAGCTATTGTAAAGATCAGCTTTGGTGTCCAGCTATATGTAACGTACAGGCAAACACACTTTTCTTAATTTTATTTTTGCAAAGTAGTGCTGGAAATTTGCAATGGATTTTTGAAATCACTGTTGGCATCCTGCTCAGGAGCTCTTTAGGTGGGCTATATAAAGTTCTCTTATTCTTCCCTGGGAGGGTGCTACCCCTATAGCACAGATGTTTTTCCAATTCTTCTTCAGTTTACTGAAACTCAATTTATACCAATGATCTAACTTCATGAATATATAATACCCACTGAGTAGAAAACTATCAGCAACTGTCAGAATTCCTTGCAGTTTTGAGTGAGTGACTGATTGAGTAGCCCTAGGTATTTCTGAGACTCAGTATGAAAAGAAATATCCCTGGATTTATGTCACCTGTAGAGTTCCCAGTGATTAGCTCATGGGCATTGTTTAAAAACTCTTTCAGGATAAGTGACGTTTGTAAATTGATTTGCGCAAACACATATATATTATTTATTACCTTGTCTTTTGCATGATGAGTTAGTTTGTTTTCTTCTGCTGAATACTCTTCATTTCCTGAGAGCCCTGAAGAACAGTATCATTCAGACTAGAAAGATGAAATTGTGGAGGGGCTGTTCATGCATTGCTAATGTTTCAAGACCCTCTGTTTCAAGCGATTATCTGAAAATATTCAACATCTGATGAAATCTTAGAAGTTTGATTTCCTGTGATTTTTCCCCCTCTGGATAATTTCATGTATCTGTGTGTGAGATTAAAACTATTGTTAGAAATAGTCTATGCATATACAAGCAAGCTCTTCACATGATCGGAATATACCGTAATCAAGCCTCTGTACCTTGTCTCTTCAATTTTAGCAAGTCTCTTACAAGCAATTTCATGTTCCTGTACTGTGGATATTTGATGGCTGCCTACTCCATGTTCATTCTCTTTGCCTCCTTTCTAAAATACTCAGGTATTTTTTTTCCATGTGTCTGTGTTACTCTACAAAGTTTCCAGGAAGCATTATTCTTCTGAGCTGAGTGGCTAAAGCTAATCAATACTTCCCATTCTCCTGGCATGTCACCCAAGCTTGTACAATCAAGGTGAATTTGAGGATCCTTGCCTAGAATGCTGGGGTAGAATCATTCCCTCCTCTCTTGGCAGGGAGCAAGAAGCCTGTAGCTTTAATTATGGTTAATAAGTCTCCCATGAACATGAGAAAACCGGTCTTGGTATGAAGCTGTTATCCTTGACAGCAGAGAGATGAGAAAAAACTGACGCGTTGAGGATTTTTTTCCACTTATATGACTTTTATTATTTAAATCAATTTGTAATGGATCTTCTTCAACTTAAGCAAAAAGGCTCCTGATTGGCTCAGGTACATATAAATCTGCCACATTCTTTTTAGTGGCCTTGTGAACACAGCACAATATACTAAACAAAAGTTCAGGTCACTCCAGTCCTTGCTGGTACTAACCACACTGCTGCAAGTGCCCCTGATGGGTATTTTTACACACAAGTTCAAATCTATCAGCAGGATCATTTCTTAAGAGTCAAACATAAGATTTTGGGGTAACATCTTAGGATATGTGTATTTTTTATTTGATTGAGTATATTTGGAAATACGAAGACCTTCTGAAAATAGTACTTCTAGGGTAAGAAGCTTGGTGAATGGATATTCTCTCTCTTAGAGAGACAGTAAGAGAGAAAGAGTCAATTTTTATTTAGTTTTTCATGTGGCTTTCGTTGCTCTGACACTTCGTTGTGGGATTCGAACCTGCGTCCTCATACATGCCAGGTAAGAGCCATAACCGCTGAGCCACTGCTCAAGCCCCTCTGTATATTCTTTTAAAAGGACTTAAAATGCTTTGTGGAATGCATTTTTTTTCCTCCAGAAAAGGGGAAAATGTTGTATTCAGAAACATTAAATCAAGTATCTTACAGGCATCTTCCAAGCAATCGGGACCAGCTGCTCCATTTTGTAAAGAAGCAAACAGTTCCTGGGATGTTCAGGGACGTGCCCACATAGCTGTTCAGAGCAGAGAAGTGGGAATCCAGGTTGCCAGAGGTCTCACCTGTCCTTGCATTGCCTCTGGAGCGGGTGTTTGTGCCTGTGTGCGGAGGCAGCCTGTGTCTGGGGAGAGTTTATCAAGTTTCTCATTATTAGTACTCGAGCTGGAGCCGCAGCTTCCCTTTGTTAAATAATGAATCAAATATAAGAATAAAGCTTAAAGCAGTGCATTCTTGTCCTGCTCCATGCAAGAGGAAGATTAATTTTATCTTGGGTGTAGGAAAACTGAGGAATTGAGATTAGTACCTTACCAGCGTTGCACAAGAGCTACACCCCCAGAGAATGGTGCCCCAAGCTGGGTTGGACTCTGACATTTTCCAAGGAGTCTCTTACTGAGAAAGGATGTGCAGAATACTGGGCTTTGTGATGTAAATGCAAAGATAGAGGCCCTGGTCCAGCGATTCTTTGTACCCGAAGTCAGAGGGCTCCCTGGATATGTTCTTGCCAAAGGTCTACCCAGAGTAGACCAAAAAAGAAAGAAAAAGAAAAAAATTGTAAGAACGAAACATTCAAGGGGTGATACAAAGACTGGGAAAAATTAAAATACAGAAACTCATCTCCAGGAGCTGAAGGTTTGGGTTTTTTTCCTCTAAATTTAGTTAAACAGAAGATCACATGCATGTTTATTTATTGGACAAATTAGAACAATCTTTTCTTATCTTTTGTCTCAAATTCCCTTCTTTCAGATTTTCTTCCCTCCAATGACTCCTGATTGCTTATTGTGGTTATTCCCATCTGAAAATTTAATTTTGGAAATTCACTGCTCCTCTCTCTGCCCCCAAAGAAAATATGATTTTTAAAACTGGAAGCTGTCATTTAGCTCAGTCCCTCTGTTTTAAAGATGTGAAGCGGGAACCCCATAGATTTAGTGGATCTGTAGCAAGATTATGCATAGCTTCGTCTGAAACTGGGTTTTCATCTCCTGCCTCTAAATATAGAAACATAGAATTTGTTTTAAAAACAAATCTCGTTCACCAAAGAATATCTACAAATAGTCGTTTTTTTAAAAACACAAAATATTGTTAGCTATATTTAAGTAAGAGAGTCCTTATTTTTAGAGATTCATGTGGAAGTTTCCAGAGATAAAATTTCATGATCAGAATTTATTTTTAAATGCTTTAGGAATAAAAGATGAAACAAACAGCAAAATGAAAACAGTTAAATCTAGATAAAGGGAGAGAGTGGTGATTTTCTCTACTTTTTAGTGTATTTAAAGTTTTTTTATAAAAAAGGAAGAAAATTGGGGCTGGAGCAGGGCAGGGAGGGAGTCTCAGCGGTTATGGCGCTTGCCTGGCTCGCACAAGTGCCCAAGTTCAAACCCCAGCGCCACCTACACAATGAAGTCTCAGAGCAACGAAAGCCACATGGAAAACTAAACATTATAAAAGAAAAAGGAAAGAAAATTATATTAACATGCTATTGTGACCTGTAACTCAAAGTTTTGTTTTTCTAAAGTTAAGTATGCTTATGATGAAAATCTAGAAGGCATTGGTTTATAAATTAAAAAAAAAGAAAACCCATAATCTGTCCACATCTCCATTAGAGAAAACTATGTTCCTAACATTTTTTGGAGTGTGTTTTAGTCAGTGTTTTATGTAAATTCATACCCACTTAGCTGTAAATGTGAATCACACTCTGTAGGTCACTCTGCAATCATTTTTTAAACTTTATGTGGAATGAACACTTTTCCATGTTATTAAAGTATTTTTTTCTATCTTCTTAAAGATACATATTGATTTATCATTATTTATTGAACCATTATCCCAGTTTAGGGTAGTAGGAGATTACATAGCGATTATGACAAATCTCTGGGGAATATTCTGGAGCTCAAGCTATGCTTATCCATGATTATTTCCTCCCAAGCATTACAGTCTTTCCTGCATGCCAAGCACCGAAGTCAATGAAGGTTTTACACAATTTATCTTATCTGGACTCCTAACCTAAGAGGAACGAATTTTTTTACTACTGTCATTTATAGATTAAAACAAGGCTGAGAGTAAGCATCTAAGACTTAAGCCTGTGTCTTGTGGTCCCCAAACTCCATATTCTGAGACCCGTGGATATGCTCTGGAAGTGGAATTGCTAGGACCTGCGTGGAGATTTTAGATCTGTGCCACCATCCTGCCTCGCAGAAAGACTGTAGCACTTTCCTTACCCAGATATTGGTTGAAAACAACAGCAAAACCAGGCAGAGTGGGTGCACACCTGTAATCCCAGCAACTCTGGAGGCTGAGGCAGGAGGATCACAAGTTCAGAGCCAGCCTCAGCAACTTAGCAAGACCCTAAGCAACTTAGTGAGACCCTGTCTCAAAAATAGAAAGTAAAATAAAATAAAAAGGGTTAGGGATGTGGCTCAGTGGTTAAATGCCCCTGGGTTCAATAACTGGTACCAAAGAACAAAACAAACAACAACAACAAAAACTGGGAACAAAAGTGCAGTTAAAAGTTGGATTTGATCTGGATTTTTTTCTTTTATTACAAAACAGTTGACCCTTCTTAAAACGTTTTGTAAAAAATGATTTTTTCCTTAGAAGTCCCCATTTTGTTGTTGAAATTAATCCCATTTGTACAAACTTCTCCTTTCCCCTCCATTTCTTTCTTTATTTCTTGGATTAAAAAACAAAACAAAAGAAGTAAATAGGGCTTATTGGCTCAAATATGCATTATATGATCCTGTTCTCTCCTTACAGTTTATCGTGGCCACACTCCTCTGTTGACCCACTTTCTTCCAAGGAGAAATGGAATAGACAAGCTCTGCAGAGGCCAGGGAAATCACATTGGCTAGATGGCACTGCATTTTTCAACCATGGCACAGATACCACCCGTCAACTAGTTATATACCAGCACGTGAAATGTTACCGGAGTGAGCAATAAAATTTCATGATGTTGAGCCACTGAAAATTTGAGACTTTTTTGTTACAGCAGCAGACCTCATCTTAACCAATACAAGGACTTTTAAAGACCATTGACACATCTGCTGGATCCTTTCTCAAAGGTAATGAAAATTGGATGCCCTTGCACCGATGCTCATTTACATCAATGCTGTATAAGTCTAAAATTTGCTCTGAGAGATGCCATTTTGTTGTGGAGGAATGAAATGACAGTGTAGTTTATCTCTTCCTCGTTCATTGATTGCATTTTACTTCTTTTTGTACTTCCACAGCAGGAATGTATGTTATTCATTTTCTGGGTTTCTGGCACATTGCTCTCACGGGTCTATGAAAAATCTTCCCTTGTGAAAGGTTTCCTTCATTTCTGATGCTCTCCTTTCTTTCTCTCTAGTAGATACACAGTCTGAGATATTCAATATATATTTGGATTTGCATGTATTTGTGTAGCATTAGTTTGTGTCCTCAGGTATTTTTAATTTAGTTATATAAAATTTTGCTATAAATCTCATTTCATTTCTTACAATTTGTACTCCACAAATTGATCTCAATATCTAGCTATATTGTATGTTTATGTCTAATATTTGCCAATCCTCCCTGTTACAGAAAATCCCATCCTATTTTCTCCTAAAGAGGGACCTCTAAATGGCCTTTGACTCACCACTCCAACAAGGGGTGAATGAATGGCCCTTCATGGGACTGTGTGAGAATTTCTCTGAGAGATATGTAAGATTACGGGCCATCAGACCTATGTATTGCCAGGTTACTTTTCAAAATACCTCACCAATTTTCAACACGTGATAGCTCTCATGGCTTTACATCCGCCTAACCAACTGGCACTATCATCCCTTCCAACCTTTTTCCATTCTAACAGAGGCAGAGTAAACTTTCATCTTTGCTTTAAATCATACATTTCTGATGAATAATAGGTCCCATCTCTTAAGTAACAACTCAGTTATTTAACTTTCCCGTTTGGGAGCTGCCTGTGTTTCAAAGACAAAGAGCAGATCAAAGGTGCATGCCAGTAATCTCTGCTACTCAGGAGAGGCAGGAAGATTGCAAGCTCAAGGCCAGCTCAACAACATAGGGATGTTGCCTCAAAGTGAAAGATAAAAAAATGGACTTTGGATGTAGCTCAGTGGTAGATCACCCCTGGCTTCTGTCCCCAGTACTGGGAGCGGGGAGTGGGGAAGAACAGTCCATCTTATTTCCCCATAATTCTTATGGAAAATCCTGTAGGAAGTGTGGAAAAATATATCTAAGTTCTTTCTGATGTCCAGCTTAAACTCCTTTTCAGATATTGTTACAGGCTTTCTATAACTTGATAGACTCACTCATCCTTTCATTCTAGAAAGATGCTTAGGACACGTACTTGAATACAGATGGACTATGTTGCAGGATACCCACGCGTGTGAGGTTTCTGAGTTGATGGAACGGGTAGGTCAGGGTTCTGTTGTTTTCCTTTCTGGAGGGGCAAGCATCAAAGTGTCAGCTACTCATGTCTTGATAAATGCAGAGATCCTTCCTGTATCCTTGAGTTTCTCTATAGAATTCGTAGTGCCCCTAGTCAGTCTGAGCTGTGGGTTGCTGGTAACAACTAACAAAAGGGAACATTAACTGGTTCTAGTATTCATTAATTCAAACGCTCAATGAAGCATCTTTTCTTAACAACAACAAAAACTCACAAGTACCAAAATGCTTTACCAGTATATTCTCTCCCTAGAGGGAGCATGGGGAGGTGGGGCGCTGTAATCTAATCCATCCCTCTCCCATTTTTGTAGTTGAGGGAGTGAAGTTCAGAGGGATGTAAAAAATCCTCAGTGCAGAGCCCTCTGGAAATCTTGCCAATGCACCACTCTGGTTCCATTTTTATAATGTTGTTTTCATTTGTAACTAGATTCATGCGACTTGCTCATGTGAAATGAGAATGAAAAAAAGGGGGGGTCTGGAAAGGAAGAGAAGGATTAAATACAGAGTTCTGCTAGGATGTCGCCTTCGTGATCTAATGCACCATGGGCAGCCGCGTTTCGGGGAATGCTGACTTTCAAGGGCTGGAGCTCCTGGGGACAGCTGGCACTCAGCTGGTTATGTTGCTAGCCACACATGGCCTCAACGTCTCTCTCATAAACTCCACCGATGCTATTTAGATCTTTTTTTTTTTAAACTTGTGGCACAGGAAATTTTTCCTCAATGCATGTAAGAGCTGTTTGATTCCCCAAAGAAAAAGGCTTGGCAAGTCTTTTACAAGGAAAGTAGAAGCCCTGAACACATGAGCACACTTTAACAAGGTCCAAGTGTAACTTTCATTGCCAACAGTAGACATGCACTGGAATTTGAAACGCAGCCCAAAGGCTAAATGCAGTTGTTTTTATCTATGAGGAGAACGCCGCGGCTTCGCTCTGAGATGAGTCACTTTGCTCCAATTTATCCAGTTAGTAAATTTATCTGATTTGTTTTCATTAGGGAGTTAAAAGTTTGTTTTTATTTGTTTGCCTTGTGCTGTTGATTTTTTTCCAGTGAAGAAAAGGATCAGAATAACAGAAGACAAAATTTTATTGAGAAGCTCAATAAAGATAATGCCAAGATGTCAACTGCGAATACAGTGAAGGGGTTTGGGGTCTTGGCAATAAGAGGGAAACCTGGGATTTCAGAAGCCCAGGACTTTGCTGTCAGTATCTTGACAGCATCTTTATAAGACTATCCCAGGTTGCCAAATCAGAAATACTAAGCCTTTTGTGCTGTGTGATCTTAATTTTGTCTAATGCATTAAGGATTTCATGAGGAGGTCCAGGTTACACATATTTACTAACAAACTTGAGGCTCCTCTGGGTCTACTCTGCAGGGATGGATCCCTGGTGCAAATGATCAGTTATTTCATCATTTGATAAGAAATAGTTACTGAACGTGTACTACTTACCTGTCAGTCCTTTCTGGGCCAGTCAGTCCTATGACTTTGCTGGGGTGTAGACACTGTAACCAAAAAATTCATCCACAGTTACATTAATTGTGGTCAATTGGTTTTCTAAGCTTTTAGTACTAAATAAATTTTGACCGTTAGGATGGATTTTCTTAGTTTATTTTTCTTCTTACTCCCTTTTTTTAAAGAAAGAGAAGAACAGTGAGAGAGAGAGAGAGAACCAATTTTTCTTGAGTTTTTCACATGGCCTTCATTGCTCTGACACTTAGTTGTGTACGTGGTTGCTCAGGTTTGAACCTGTGTACTTGCGCATGCCAGGCAAGCCAGTAACCACAGAGCTACCTCTCCAGCCCCTGTTCTTCTTACTCTTTAACAGAAAGCACTAATGCATGATAATGTCCATATTTGCAAGACCAAACCACCAATTAATTTGACTAATTTCAAATGATTCCATCATATTATTAATAGGCTATCTCTTAAGGATATAAATATATATTTTAGCATATGATAAATATTCTCACTAAACATAAATCATGACTCAGCTGTCCATTAAGTGGTTCAACATATTTTGAAAACATAAAGTGAACAGGTGCTATTCAGAATTTTCATTCCATGCTAGTATTTTAAAGGGATGTCAAACGCAAGCTGAGGTTCATTGTCCGAACCCTTAAGCAATGTACTCAAACAGAAAGAAAAGAGAAGGTAAACAGAACTTCTTAGAAATATTTTTTCCATTGTTTTCTCCACCGTGATTGTTTTTTCTAGTCCCGCTGGATTACCAGCATGTCATGAATAATACTTGATCTTAAATTTAGGGAATGGTTTTCATTGTGGTAGCTTTTTGCCCATGAAGAATTTATTTATGTATGTATGTATTTATTTTTTTGTGTGTGTCCATTCATTCTTTTTTTATTCAGAAATTTATTTGTTGAACAAACAAGCTTCTAATGAAATAATATAATATATATATAAATTCTGAAAATTAGATTTAGCCCCAAGAGACCCCCCAATTGCATCAGGAGGTTTTTGAATATTACAGACCGAATATTTCTGCCCCCTCTCTGTTAACTGCTAGTACCGCCACCATTTTTTTTTTTTTTTAAGAGACAGGGACAGTGAGAGAGGGACAGAGAGAATAAGTTTTCATTGAGTTTTTCACAGCCCATGAAGAATTTATTGCATTCTCTCCTTCACCACTTGGCAAGATAGAAAAGCCTATTTCAGTATCTCCTGGGCACTCCTAACATGCAGAAAGATAGTCTGTGTAGCAAATGCCAAAGAGTTTCCCCAAACACGCCCTGATGGCTTTCCTGAACCATGTTTCCTCTTTTATCATGTATTAGAAAAACCTTTTACTATCTCCTCTTAGTTCCTTGTCCTTTGTTAGCTACAAAGGGCAGATTTTCTTTTGTAAATCCTTCGTAATTAAATGAGCACTTCAGTGGCTGTAGCCTTCAATGGCCTTGTTTCCTAGGTTTTGCCTTTGACAGTCATATTTTGCAAAGGCCCCTGAGATGACTCGGCATCTTCCCCTACTTAGCACTAAACCAATTGAAGCTGGTGCTCACTGCATGAAGGAGGAAAAGATTCATTAAGGGCACTTCATTAAGGGGCTGAAATGGGATGCTCTAAATGCGCCTGAACCAACTACAATCCAGAGGAGCTGTCTATTAGGAGTGCCACAAAGACAGTTTCGGGAACTGAACTCCAGCTCCAGTGCATCGGATTAGGAAGAGTGATGGGATTAGTGTTTAATGACTTGGGGCAGGAGACAAAGGGAAGTTCCACAAAGAGGCTTAGATATGGAAGAATTAACACTCTCTATTCCAACCAGGCCTCCGTTGACTTCCAGCATTCTTTTCAAACTCAAAAGCCAAGGGAAGGGAGAAAAAAAAATACTTTCCTAACTTTTTTTTTTTTTTTATTGCAACAACAATACAGAGGAAATAAAAGAACTCTCTTCACTCCCCGGCACTTGAAACCTCTTAAAAATAAGCATCTACAATTGTATAATTAGCCCTAAGGTGAGCTTGTGCAGGGTCTCAGGCATGTGCCAGAAGGCCACTCTGCTTCCCCAGGGTAGGACAAATCACAAACTGGTGTGGACACCGAGAAAAACCCGTGGTGGTGGAGGACCAGATAAGTGGCTCTAAGAGTCCTTTCCTCTCCGAGACTGTTTATGTTACAGGTGCAACTGGAGGGACAGAGGAAAGCAGCTTCATTGTAAACCTCCTCCTGGCGTCATCTGGCCCAGCCTCAAATGATTCCAGTGTCGACGGCCTGAGAAGTGCTTTGTGAAACGAGGTGATTATCCTAACTACGTGAGGGGATAACGTTGGAAATGTGCTTCAAGTTTGAAAGTGCACTTGATAAAGGAAGCGAGTCAGCTTGGAGGCAGTGTTGGAGCTTATCTATAGCATTTCCCCCTGCTTGGACAAGAATACAGTATCATTATCTAAACACAAAGCCAAATTTAAGTGGCTGACCCTGGAGTGGAGTATTATTCCTAGGGCTGTTAAGTAAATAGACTCGGTGCACCAAATGCCTGGGAGCAGTGTGTGATTGTACCCTGCTGCTGCAAACGCAAGATGCAGGTGCAAAGCGTTTCCCTAGGCAAAAGTACAATCCAAACAGTACCGTAAATGATCTCGCACCGTAAACCAATTCAATGTGTCCTTATTTTTAACCAAACTAAATTACTTGCAGAAAAGCTCAGCATTCATTTCATGTATTAACCCCTATGAAATGGTCCCGAAGCAGTTCTAGACACCAAGGTATTATTTAACTCCTGTGGTTTAGTGGGGCAACAGCAGCCCCCTGCTGTAATCCATTCAGGGGCAATAAGGGCCATCGTTGTGAAATTAAATACATTACAGGGAATGAGCGTAATGCGTTTTATAGGCAGTTGCTCATCCACGTCAAACTTTCGTTTTTTTGAAATCCTAATATTTGATCCCACAGTCGGAAGAAGAGGGCCTCCAGGCAGGGATCAGCGGGTTGTGCTGCCAGAAAAAGGGGCCCAACCCAGACTTTAAAGGAACAATTGCCACTTCAAATCATCCTGACTCTGCAGGGGCCACTCAAATGCCAAAGGCCCAGTAACATTTGACCAAGTCGCTACAGGGCTTGGACCTGCATTTACTGCCCCTTACTTTTTCTATTAACATTTTGGTTTGCAGGATTGATGTTTCTCGATTGTGGTGGAACTCCCTTTCTCATAGCTAAATTGAAGTAGGGCATAATGGGCTTCTCTCACCTCACTCCCAGTCCCTTTTGACCCCAACATGGTCTTGCAGTCTGTGTTTTGTTAAATTGAAAATGTGTAGAAATTTTTATAGAGATCTTCAGCTATATAAATAGCTTTGAAAATTGTCGTTAACTTTAAAAACAGGTCAGAAAGGAAATTGAACAGCTAGTGAGCTTCATACCATCCATTCAACTTTTTAAAGGGCTGTATTGGTCTTCCTAGTAAATGGTTGCTTTTATTTGGGGGGTTTCCACCATTTTTTTTGAGTTGCTTTTAATAGAAAAGGGAACTTTGTTGGAATTTTTGGATGGAATATCAAATATATTGCCAATGGTTCCTGACACCGTTGTTAAAACCCAGGAATAGTTTTGTTTTAGGAGTGTGACCTGTATGCCATGGCACTGCTGAGTATCCAATTCTCCACGAATGTCAATGATATATGTCACATATATCCCATGTCCTAGATCTTCTTGTCTTTGGAGCTTTTAAACCAAACTCTACTTTTTTTGAATACAAAACCTTATCAAAATCCTCTTTTATTGGTATCTTTTTCCAAAGTGGTAGACAAAAGGCTAATAGCTCCATAATATACAGTGAAATTTAGAAGTGCTCCATCCACACCCCAATGCCCACCCTCAGTGTTGTATTAAAAGCCTGTGAGCTTGAAAACAATGATTCCCAGCCTTGGATGGAGGGGAGGACCGATAAGTTATTGCCAGGTGTCTATTAATCCACTTATAGAGTCTGAGTAGATACGATTTTTAAAACCATGATTGAGATACAGTCATTTTTGTCATTATTGAAATGCAGTCATTCTTCAAGCTATCCTGAAAGTTCATCGTCACTTGGGTCTGAAACATTTTTGGAGGGCTAGAGAATGTCATATGGGAGCCTATCAATTGCTGAGTAATAAAAACCCTGAACTCACGCTAAAGTAAGAAAGAGAAATGATTGGCTGAGATTGCTCTGAGTTTTGTTGAGCTTTATTTGTCTTTGGTTTCATTACTAGGCAGGTTTGTCCAAAGCGTGGCAAGAGGGTCTTTGTTCTTACTGCATTATTAGATAGTCCTGAAGGATTGTGGACTCAAGAGAGACTTCATCCCAACATCCATATCAAACGCCAAAGCAGGGTTTGCCTTGCTTTGGAGATCTGTCTCTGGACTAAATCTGGTTTTAAAAGACAGCATCACTGATTGGTCAGTGCAAATCACATCCTCAACCCTAGAAGCAGAGAACAAGTGGAGTCCCCCTGATTGTACACTTACTAAAATCATACAGTGAGAGGGAGGGGACAGTTTCCACCCAAAAAAAGTAAGGGATGAGTAGACTAGCAATACTTGCCCACTGAAAGAGGGGTTCTCACATTTACACCCACATTTATGAGTCTCCAGGAGATTTTTATGGAATTATTGTTACTACGATTTTTTATTTGTTTTTGTTTTAACTGGAATCCTCCTCCAGATATTCAAAGTCAGCTAAGCCTTGATGAGATCACTGGGAGTACTCAGAGAGGCGCTGCTTCTGCAGCCAACCCCAATTGTGGTTTGTGCGCCTGAGTGTGTTTGAGAAGAAGAAGAATGAAGTGTCAGGAGGGGAGCTGCCAAAACAAAAGTACAACAAAATTCCCTTAAAATCCAAATCTCAATTTTTCTCCTTAAATTTAAAACAAAATAAAAGACTCACACACATACATATACACACACTACCACCACCAAACAGACACAAGCCGAGGGCTTCATTCCTGAAAGACCAGGAACATTTGTTTCTAGGCTTCTCAGTTTGCTTTTAGACTCTGTGTCTACTGGCATGGGTCCCTGGGGCAGGGAGGGTTGTTCCTAGGACCTGGAGCTCTGAATCACTTGACTTGTATTGCTGGGTCTCCATTTCTATCCTGAACCCTTTTCTCCTGGACAATCCATTCCTTTCCAGTTATCACTACTCCTGTTATTAAGGCACACTCTTTCCTTTATTCCTCCCTCTTTATCTGTCTTTCCACCTTTGCCTCATCTGTCATTCCTCCTCATGTCCTTAATTTCCCCTACACTTTTCCATTCTCTGAAATAAAAGCACTTCAAGTCCTTACGTTATCCCTCTCAGCTATAGGCATCATGGGAAACTGTGAACAGTAGATGACTTGATTCTTACAATCATAATATGATCCTGCAAGTAAACATTAACTGTGCCTTTATTTTCTAGACACCGTCCACATGTCATTCAATCCTCACCTCAGCCCTATGGATCGGATTTATTGGGGAGTGTTGCCATCTTTTGAACTAATTTCCAGTGTCTGAGAAATTCCCTATAATATGAAGTACTGAGAACTCAACTCAGGCCATGCACCTGTGAGGCATGCTCTATCACTGAGCTGCATCCCCAGTCCCATAATACGAATTCTATTTTTTTTTTAAAGAGAGAAAGACACAGAAAGAGGGAGAGAGAGAGAGAAACAGAGAGAATCATTTTTTTTAAGAAAGAAAGAGGGGACAGAGAGAGAAAAAAAGAGAAGCAATCTTTATTTAGTTTTTCATGTGACTTTCATTCCTCAGACACTTCATTGTGTATGTGGTGCTAGGGTTTGGACTCACATCCTCACGCTTGCCAGGCAAGTGCTGTAACCACTGAGCAACTGCTCCAGCCCTGAGAATCAATTTTTATTGAGTTCTTCACATGGCCTTCATCACTCCAACACCTAGTTGTGTACGTGGGTGCTGGGGTTTGAACCCATGTACTTGAGCATGCTGGGCAAGCACCATAACAGTGGAGCCACCACTCCAGCCCCATAACATGAATTCTAATGGAATTTTCCAGCATAGGAGGAAGAAATATTCAGATACTTATTCCAGACTCCCTTGCAGCTAGGGTGTGACACATGACCTACATTCAGCCAAATAGCCCTACCTGCCTCAGATTTTGAATTGGTAGTATAGGAAACAAAAAACAGGGAAGTGGAGAATTTCTTTCTCAGGTAATGGTGGCAGAGGTGGCTTCAAACCTCAGTTTCCAGGGCATGCAGGGGCTGTGGTGGTGGCCAAGACATCTCATATGCAAGGCCAGTAGCTGTGGTAGATAATTCCTGTTACTCAGGGCCGGCTGTACCAGTGAGAGAATCCCTACCTGCCTAGTTTTGTGGTATCATTTTGGCTGTGGGTCTGATTGTTGGTTAGATCACTTCTTTCTGACATTTTTGAATCTGGCTTTCCATCCTTCCTGATGTTTTCACAACCATAATATACAACCTTTCTGGAGTTAAACTGTATAGAGGCCATATCCTGGAGCTTCCTTATATCCTGGCAATAAATTCCCTCCTGCTCAATGAGCCAGTTAGTTTATGCTACTTGAAACAAAGAACCATGGTGGATACACAGGTGATTACTTTTAATTTTGTTTTGTAGTTTAAAAAAAAAATCAGTCTTGGGGCTGGAGCTGTGGCTTGGTGGTTATGGTGCTTGCCTGGCATGTGCAAGTACATGGGTTCAAATCCTAGCACCCACATACACAACTGTCAGAGCAAAAAAAGCCATGTGAAAAACTCAATAAAAATTGATTCTCTCTCTCTCTCTCTCACTGTCCTTCTCTCTTTTAAAAAAATCAGTCTTAAAGAAATAAATACATCGTTTAAGGTCAAGCAAAGGGCACTGGGGCCCAAGTGACTTGAGAGTCATCTCCACCTTTCATACAAGCAGGGAAGAAAAGACTGTACTGGGAAGTGACACCAGCTTGAACATAACTTAGAAAGAAAAAGGTAGCCATCCGTGATTAAAGTCTCGTTTCTGAACGTAATGGCACTGTGACTTTGGGTAAGCCATAGTTTATTTGGATAATATTTCTTTGTTTAGAAAATGAAAAGTTTGGTCTACATTAGTGATTTCTAACTATTGGGCATGGGGTCATACAGTCATTAAAAGAAAAAAAAAACATGGATCTCTTCAGCAAAATGCATACATAGCTTTTACATCCAGTTTTACCACAAGCCCATGCTGTAATGCTAATAGATTTCAGAGCAAGAAACCTGAACTAGATGATTTCTGAGATTTGTGCCTTCCAAGTAAAATTTTGTATAATTTCATTTCTGGGTGAATTTGCTATGATTAGTGAACATGATATCTCCCTCACACACACACACACACACACACATACACACACAGGAGTTGAGTTAATTGGATTCCTCCCTGAGATAAGAAATTAGAAATTAGAGAGGACTTGAGTTCACTTGCTATCACATAAAGAATGCCTAAAAGAATAGGATTTGCTTAGGCTTGAGAAAGGAGACTCAGCCATGATGATTCCTATCAGTTATTCCAAATTTCAGTTGCTGCAAATAACTGAAAACCCAATTGAAAGTGGTGAAAGCAATAAGAACATCTGCGATATCATTTAATAAGAACTCTGGAGATTAAGACATTCCAGGGTTGGTAGACTCATTAAAGATCCAGACTCCGTTATCCTTTCTGCTTCGCCATCTTCTGCCAGGAAATTAACTTGTCCATATTCCTTAACCATGAGGTGGCATAGTTACCATCAGGATATGCAGAAAACAAAATCGATAACTTCTTAAAGAGAGCATGTTGACTTCTGCTCTGACCATTACAGAGAAAATGGTACCAAATGTGCCCTCTCAGGACAACAGCTTTAAACCTGGACAAACACGTGAGGCACTAAGTTTCAAACAGGCGTGGGACTATGGTCCTTGAGACATGGAAAGTGCATTGGATTAGCCACACTTTTCAGACCAGCAGTGCTTCTGGATGTAGCACAAAGAGTTGTCCCAAACTAAACAATGGTCTTGCTAAGCTGAGGAAGAGGGGATCAGGATTCTAGGTTCCCAGAGTAGCTGGCATGTCCTGGATTCTGGATAAGAGGGAGCTGTGCCCTGGGGCCCCCGGATATCTGTAGGTGAACTTACAAACGTTCCTGGCCTGAGGGATGGGCTGTGAAGTTGATAGAAGTGGACACTCCATGAGACATACACGCGGAGGAGAAACGAAACAGTGGGAACTCGGGCCATGCAGTTTAGGGCTGTCACAATTCTGGCCAGAAGGAAGAAGAAAGACCTTGAACATTCAGGTGAACCCCTAGAAAGGCCATACTTCATAAAGGAATCAGGACTATGTCCCAGAGTAAGTCCTAAGATTAACTAAGTAAAACCCAACCAAATAGACCATTCTGTTAAGAGTAAAATCAAACAGAAAAGAATCAAAAGAATCCTCTTATGGTTAACTGAATGATTGAATTGTTCAGACAAACTCATCACTCTTCGAAGGAAGATGATATAATTCAGACATCCTAGCCTACAACCTATCTTTCACAATATCCAGCATATAACTAAACATTCATAAACGTGGAAAAAGAAAAAAAACAGTCACAGGATCAAGGGGTAAAAAGAAACAGGAAGAGAGTATAAGAGGATTTATATGTTGGAATAATTAGATGAGATTTAAATGAAGACTTTAAGGAAAAGAAGGATGAATTGTAGTCTCTGGTCCTCCTGTGTCCTCGTTCTGTTCTGTTGAGTCTCACCTGTGGTGCTATTTCCCTGGGGAGCAGAAACTGCATGCAGGTTGAGATTAATCAGATCATCAAGGAGCAGTGCCGGGCTGGCTTTCCCTCAGGCCACATTGCTGGGTGTGCCAGTCACAAACATCTGGAGAGTTCACCCTCCTGTGGTCCTAGGTTACTCCACTTTTGTTACTGGAAAGCCCAGATTTGTGTGGCTAGATGGAGGGTAGTCACAGAGCTTCAGGCTGACCTAGTGGCGTCTCCTGCTTCTTGACTCTCCTCCACTGTGAGTTCTTGGAGGATGAGGAATTGTGTGCCTCGTTCATAGGGGATGCTCAGTAAAGGGCTGTTAACTGATTGAATGCATACTAGCTAAATGAAATATTGTACTTGGTCTGAACGCTCTCTCTCTCTCTCTCTCTTACACACACACACACACACACACACACACACAAAGTGACTCCAGCAGCTTCCAAAAATCACAAACATATCCCCTCCTCTCCACCTCCCTTTCAAGAGTAAAGAATTTTGTGAAGATCCTCCCTTAACATTTACAGTCTGACTTTCAGACCCTTTTCAAAAATTCATGGAGAGATGCATTATTGTGCAGAAAAACCAACAAGAACTCTTGTTTTAGAGTTTTAACACGAGTTTTTAAAAAGTGATGATTTCCCCACTTTTTTCTTTATATCTCAAAGGATGGAGAACAATTATCCAAGTAGTAAAGAAGTGGCAAAAGACCCCCCTCACCCACCAAGCACTTCTGCTAGAGATATTATCTTCAGTGGTGTTAAAAGGTCTAAAGACTTAAGTGCACTATTTTTGGTGCAGAGGAAGCAATCCAGGGACTCTTGGAGAGCAAAAGAGCCGCCCTCCCCTGCTGCCCCTCCTCCTACCTCTCACCTGTCTTTCTCCTCTTCACTTCCTCACAGACTTTTTGACGTTTTTTTTTTTTCTTTTTCCTTTTTTCTAAACCCTACTCAGGGTTTATAGTAGCTCTCAGAGCTGGGCATGCCCATTAGCTGCAGGCAAATCTTGTTTGCAAGCAGGAAGCTGTAGGAATTCTCCCCTAGTGGTGTTTTCACTCTTTATGTGAGCCTAATCCAGGGGATTAACAGATGGATCAGCTGGAGACCTCCTCATACTGTGAAAGAACAGACAAGTTGAAGCAGGAATAGTCCCCGAAATGTCTGGTTCTGCGGAGAGCTAAGAACACAACACCTACCAGGCACCAAGCAGGGTGTGTACCCTGGAGGTCATGGAGGCCACGGCTGTGCTGACATGGTGCCTCTTGATGCTGCCGACTTCACAGTTCCCCTCCTCTCCACCTACTACCACCAGTCCTCCCTGTCTCCATCTGGCCCTGTTTCCCTTATCCCCAGCCGCTAATGAGCCTCTTGATTTCCCTGCACCTCTCCTGTCCCCTGTGGACCCTACTAAGAATCTGTTCTCTGCCTGCTCTGTCCTGCGCTGTATGGTGATGCAAGGGGGGTTGCCTAGAAGCAGAACTTGAGATGGGGCTTCTTGGGCAGGTGATTTTGGTGAGAATGTGCTCTCAGGAGAAAGGGTGGTAAGAAAGACTAGAGGAAGAATGACAGGAAAGGGCAGGGTCTCAGCTGGAGGCTAGCTTCATCCTGGTCCTATGGGAAGCTAATTGCACCACAAAATATGTTCAATCCTGAAGCAAAGGGTCCAGTGTTTTGTAAGCTGTATAGATTATGGAATGGAGAGGAGGATAGCTTCCCATTCAACCCAGAGGAATTCTTCACAGATGGGTTGACTCCTGCTGGGTGGATGCACTTCCTTCTGAAGGAGATCCAAGTGGGACACTGACAGCATCTGTCACATATGGAATCCAGAGAAGAAGACTGACCTATGGTTTAGGTCAGTCAACTTATGTTATAGAATAAAACAGTAAGAGCACAGGGTTGAGAGAGAGAGAGATAGAGAGAGAGAAAGAAAGAGGAGCTTTTAGCTATTCTCCAATTCCATCTTCTGTTACTTTTTAACAAGTAACAAAAGCTGAGTCCTCCACTCCACATAACTTCAAAAAACTTCTCTCTCAAATATTTCTGGACTTTTCCAAAAAGGGTTCAATTCTCTTGGCACCCACTGCCATCCTCCTTCAGAGTCAATGCCTCAGTCTTATCCCACATTCATTTCTGCTCCATTGATACTTATTTCTTTTTATTGCTTCAAAAATATGACACACCCCACCCTTCATTTCTTAAGTACTGAGGATACAAGTTGAAGATGACTCAGAGTAATTACAAAATAAGAAAGGAAAACAATTTAGATACCAGACTTCTAAATAACCCAAGCATCGGACTCAAGAGTCTGGATTTTAGATTCCTGAGTCCATCAGTCACGTCCTTTGTGGAAGGTCCTCCTGTCAGTTACTGTCCTTCTTGCCCCAAGCCTTAGGCCCCAGAAAACAATCTCCTCTTTCAAGTTTTCCCCTCCCTGGGACTTCCTGACTGTCAGCCTCAACTTTACTCCAGAGGAAAGGTAATAGTTTGATTTCCTTCTTTAATATATTGATCAGATTTTAAATACTATTTTAATTTTGACTCATTTGTTCTATTTTTAGTTTCAATTTGTTTTATCTTGTGATAATGTATTTACATTTGTAATTCCTCTTCAACAGAGTAGTATTTGATTAGATATTTAGAAAAATAATGTCTCATCTTCCATGAAAGCTCTTCCTCTTGATCATCTACTTTCATGATGGTAAGGTTATTTTTATTTTTTTATTTTTATTTTTTAAAGTGAGAGAGAGAGGCAGAGAAAAGCAAATTTTATTGAGTTTTTCATGAGGCTTTCATTGCTCTGAGACTTTGTTGTGTACATGGTGCGGGGTTTGAACTTGTATACTTGTGCATGTCGGGCAAGTGCCATAAGCGCCAAGCCACCACTCCAGCCCCTTGTTTTGTTTTTATACCTGGAATTAAATGCAGGGGTTATTAAACACTGAGCCACATCACCAGCCCTTTTTATATTTTATTTTGAGATAGGATCTCATTAAGTTGCTTTGGGCCTTGTAAAGTTCCTGAGACTGGCTTTGAACTTGTGATCCTCCTGCCTCAGCCTCCCAAGCCCCTGGGATTACAGGTGTCCATTCCCATGCCCTGCTGTGATGGTAAGATTTTAAGGGAATATACAGTCACCCACCTAAATCCAACATTTCCCCCAGCCTCCCTCAAAGCTAGCTGGGACATCCTGACCAATTGAATATGAGTCAAAGTGATGGGTATCATTTCTCTAAGTTGGATCTTGGGTAGACAAATGAAAGTGACACAGACCCGTGGTTGAAAACGGTGCTTAAATATACATTGCCATCTAAGTAGCCACTGTACCCCAGCATGTCATCTAGGATTCTGCTCCACTCCTTCTACAAGCACTGGGAGCTGATGATGCAAGTCACACCATGTCCCTATGAGAAAGGTTGGTAGCACTGCTGCCTGTGTCACCCAGAGCGATACCTGGGGTTGGCAGAACTCGGAGAGAGGGTGCCTGAGCCATGTCCTTCAAGCAAATGTGATGTGGAAGAATACATACATGAGAAAAAACAGAATTGAACCAATAACATCATAACCCCTTTCCACTGATCTGTCCAAGTCATACTCTGACTTTCATGCTTCCAGGAGAACACCAACTCCTGTTGTAAGTCTATCAAAAATATTAGTAGTTTGGTTTCTTTCTTTCTTTTCTTTTCTTTTTTGAGAGAGGAGGGGGAGGAGTTAGAGAGTGAAAGAATGAATCAATTTTATTTATTTTTCATCTGGCCTTTGTTTCTCCGACACTTATTTGTGTACACGGTACTGGGATTCAAACCCAAGTCCTCATACATGCCAGGCAAGTGAGCTACCTCTGAGCCACCACTCCAGCTCTAGTTTATTCCTTTTGATTTGATGAATCAAATCGTAATAGAAACAATATCAACTCTTTTTATTTTACAATTTTACAAACAACACTGGATAAATTTTGGGGGTGAAATCATTCCTTGTTGGATCTTTAACATTTGGGTTTGCATGAAGTCACTTGACCCATTGTGGCAATATTTTCAGACTGACCTGAGCAATGATGCACACCCCAAAGTACCTAAAGAATTCCTGGAATTAACTGATGGAGTAAAGATGTCCACAGTCAACATTTTCTCCTTACAGATGGATTTTAGAGTTGTCAAACTCTCAAAGGAAAGAATAGGATGAGGACTATTCATCTAGGCTACTCTTTTTTCTTTAAACGAGTCTTCCATTATGTATCTACTTGTTACTCCAATGATGAGATTTCCCGAAACATCCTCTAATGAGGCTGGTCATCTAGTCCAACAGGGTGGCTTAGAGCAGAGGTGGACTGGTTCAGCTGGTTTCCTCAGTCCTGTGAACCACTCTCACATGCTACCCCCACACACCCATGCCTGTGTCTGCACTTTGAGCTCTGCTTTTCTCCATTGTTCCTTTTGGAACATGGTCCTACTCCCTTCAGCCTTGCCCTCTGTCCATTCTTCAAATTCTCACACCAGCCAGGAAGCCATCTCCAATGGTTTATTAAAGCTTTCTGTTCTCTGTGCAGGTTCAGAAACTCCTAGCTTTTACATTCTTAGAGTCTATACCATAAGACGTAGCCCTTTCACGTATCATGGTTTTTTATTGATCAGGGTTGTTTCAACTGTGTAGTTCTCTGTCCCCAACTAAATTCTTAAAGGCAGAGCACATCTTATTTAGGTCCTCTGTTTCCTGTGGGTTTGAGCATTTGTAGGATGCAAAGGAGGTGCTTAAAAGAGAGCAGTAGGTGTTTAATTAAACTGATGGATTGGTTGTTAGTTAAAACTTCTAAAATACTTCCACTCCTTTGATGTCTTTTAAATTTTTCTCAGTAGCTTGTGTGTGTGTGCATATAAATGTGTGTGTTCGTTCAGTTAACATGGTGATAAAAAATTAGATGTGACAAGATTCTGATTTTCTTTACTCTGGGTAGATAAGAAAATGAGTTATTTAAAGAAGAGCAAGTTGGGAGAAGGAGCTGAATTGGGCAAAAGAACTAGATGGAGAGTTGCTACTGGAGGTACAAGGGAGGCTCCAAGTGGTAACTGAAAATGTGATTCTACAAGAGGAGTGGGATTTGGGATTGGAGGTGGATCCCTGGGAGACCTTTACCTGGAGATGGCAATTGGGCCCCTGGGTCTAGTTAAGTTCTCCAGAGAGACACGATAAGAAAGGGCTGAGCAACAATGGTGCTATATGACAAGTAAAATGTGGAAAGAAGTTAGAAAGGTTTGGAAGGTGACCTAGTATTTTTCCTAAATCTTCAAATAGCATCTGAAGTAAGGACTTGGAGAAATGGAGGAAATTCTGGGGCTACTAGAGGGAATTGCCTGGTTCTCATTTGTCTGAGTGTTTTTAACTCCAGTCTCGTGATGGTTGACCTGGTTGGCAAATAGATCAAAGGAGGGAGAATGCAGGCTATGAGCAGACTCTACCATAAGCAGAAGTCAAGACAATTCCAAGGCTCCTGGTCAACCTTGAAACAAGGTACAAATGCATCCTGGACACGCGTGTCCCTAGCCAGTCTTCAGTCAAAGAAGCAATCAGAAATCTTGCTTCCCCTATGTCGAGAACAGATGCTGGCGTCTGTGCCTGCATCTTGGGGTCCAATGTTGTCTCCCTCACTGTCCAAATAGATATCTGAAACTCCATCATGAGACAGGGATTTTTAAAAACTTTGCTTTCTGACTTCTGGTCCCCAATCCGTAGGTGGCCGATGAAGTTATGTACCAGGTGGTATGGGGAATCATAAGATAAAGACTGTGAATCACCTCGGGGCATCAAGTTAACTCAAATTTTAAGAGAAGAAGCAATTTTAAATTAACATAACCATTATGGAGTTGAGTACTAACTTTGAATGGGCTCTAACGATTGCACAAGAGATGTAAATGAAACCTGGCACTTTCTGGTTGCTCTGGGCTATTTGGTCCTTGTACAATGACCCAAACCTCTGTCATTGGGTTAGGAAGGCCAGCACTGCTGCCAGGCATGTCTTTGCTCAATGGATCTACTGGAGTACTCCCTCTTGGATTACCGGAGAATCCCTTCTGAGCTCGCATAGCTTGCTGGGTTTGCTCCTAGAAAGTGCAAGGGCCCCAGTCGGGGGAATTTTGGCTGGCACTGTACTGATGATTTCTGTGTATTCACCAGAACATTCTCTTGTGGAAGGGTTAGGGTAATTGGCATGGAAGGGTCTGGTTCCATTATGTAATGTATTCATAAAAGAGTAGCTGGGTATGGCTTCAGAAGACCTGAAATTCCCTTCAGGTCATGATTTGATTATCATCTGGAAAATGTACAGTATCTAATCACTTGGGCTCTCCTAGTCAGTTTTGCTCTTGTAAACTCCTGACTGAAAGCAATTATTTCTCAAGTTTTGGAGGCAAATGAACCATAGAATAGCAGCTGTAGAACTTGTTGTAGGAAAATATGATAATTACCAAGTTAGACATGTGCTAGGACAACAGTCCTTTGCTAATCAACAGCTTTGCTCTTGAAGCAGTCATTGAAAATATGTTGGGCAGCCAGTTCTTCAATGTACGTGCCCTGGGAGGGAGTGGTGGCAGAAAATCTCAGGCAACAGATAATCCCCAAATCATTGCTGTTTGGCTTCAGGAGATATCTCCCCGCCCCGCTTTGGCAGTAGATTCATGTCCTTTAATTAGTTCCTATGCACATTATTGTCAGTATTAGTGTTTGATTTTCAGAGCAGACACTCATGGCTGGCAGGAAAGGCCACCCTGGGCAAAAGAGAAGATTCATTTGAGGATTAAAAATTAGCAGGAGGCAATTTTGACATGGGTAATCCTTATGTGGATAATTGAGAGTTGACTGGCAGTAATGTATTTACAGCAGAGAACAGATGTAAATGAAGCTTGGCACCTTCTGGATATTCTGTGCTATTCAGTCCTTTCACAAGGACCCAAATTTGTCTCATTTGTTTAGGAAGGTGAACAGCGCTGCCACGCACATCTTTGCTTGATGGATCTACTGGGGCACTCACGCTCTGGGCACCTGATCATCTCTCCTTGCCCTGGTGCAGCTCAGTTTGAGACCCACTCTCCTTATATGATAGATAAGCAAACTGAGGCACAGAGAAGTGAAATGAGCTATGGTCTTATGACTAAAGACTGATGAGAAAAGAAGTTGGATGCACTGGTATTGAGTAAATGTAGGTACTCAACTCATGCTGTAAAATCTATTAAAACTGACTCACTCATTTTGGATGATGTAAGTGTTGACATTAGACAATTTGGTGGGCAGCATTTATTTTCCTATTTATTAAAATGTCAAAAGGAGCAGCGATGGCACCTCCTAAAAGATTTGCAGGTGGTGGTCTTCAAAAAGCCACCCTCAAAGAGGATAATAGCGCTAGTATTCTAGCTTCATGATGAAAATAAGGCAGAGATAAGTACATCAAGGAAAATACGTAGGGACAGACAGTTCATTAAAAACTACAAAAGTAAAAATCACACACATACATATGTATACACACACACACATATATATATATATTTATAAACATTTATAAAATACATGGGCCATAAAACCACATTTAAAAGCTACAGAATATTAAACTAGAAAAAGTCAGACTTCAAAGAAATTCACTCTTTGAACAAATTCACCAATGCCCTTTCAATCATTTCCTTCTTCTCAAGTTACATTGTGTGGAATTTCCCAGTGGAAGACAATACTGCTTCTGAAATTTTACAGGGAGCAGAGAGAAGTCTAAATTTATTTGTGCACTCTTGGTTAACTGGCCATGTTCGTGTAAGAGTATAGTGGCCATGTATGATACAGTGAGCAGAGTCCCTTATCACACGTCACAAACCAGTCTCGGAGCTAAGCTCAGTCACTCCGGGGCAGCTGGCTCGGTTCTGGTCTCCTTCATGCTCATGTTTTTGTCTGTGCTACTAATACACAGAGAAGTGAAAAATTAAAACTATTCCCCCAAAGAGCTCAAGCTTCAAATTAACATTTGCTCAATAATCTGAATGTTTTTATTGTAACAGAATAATTCCCAATTTTCCCCACTTTTTCACCTTACTCTGTCCATGCAGAACATAAAATAAACCAAATTTACATAAGTGCTGCTTTAAAAAAAAAGATTTGGAAAAGTTAACATATTTATGTAATGATTCAACCCGAAGTGCTGTAGCAGCCCCTGTATCTACACCATTCCTCCGGCGTCTTTGAGCAGATGAGCTGCGTCCACCCTCCTCTGAATCTCCGTGAAATCTCCCGAATGAGTCGTTGGCATTTTCACATGGCAGGAAAATAGAAGCCGAAGTCAAGAAAACCGCAACATCTGGAACAGGAGGAAAGATTTCACTGGAAAGAACTTGACAAACTCTGAAAACAAAGTTCTAGACTTTACTAATTTATTTTGGCTGCAAAGCCAAGCTCAATGCAAAGCTCAAAGAGGATTTGTCCGAGGCTCCTTTCAAAGAAATAAAAGCCAGCCCGCGCTAAAATTAATGCATCGACTGCATAAACATTCAAGATAGTTATCTGATACCGAGGGAATAGAGCCACACTAGGCCTTTCTGTTATTTATGGGATTATTATTGGAGGAAACAGAAGCAATTAGATATTCCCCTGCCTTCAGAGCGGGGGAAGGAAAAAAGGTGTCAAACATAGTTTTTCAATTTGGTCTCTTGATCATTTCGTTCTTGCTACATCTTAAAATCCAAATATACATATGTTCCCAGTGCCCCACTGGTCTCTCAGCTGTTCCTTTGACTATTTCTCCTTTATTCCTTGAGAACTCATTGGATTCTGAATGATGGATGGAAAGACTTAAGAATACCATAAAAAGTAGAAGTTGTGACTTTAAAAACAAAGGACACTTATTATTTTATATAATTGCAAAATAACATGTGCATATAGGCATAAATATGTGTACGTATATATGTACATTAGAGAAAAAAAGATCAGAAAAGAACCTCAAAATCACATGTGTTGTAGAAATTGTTGCTATTCTCTTGTCTGTCCAGCTATTGAAGTTGCCACTTTTGAGGGTACCAGTCCCTGAGCGAGTCTTTTCAGGAGTAGAGGGAGAGTATGGCATGTGCTCTTGGTACCAGCAGACGTATGCTCCTGGATGGAGTGAAACAAGAAACAGGTCTGGTAAGGAATTGCTCCTGGCAGCAAAAGCAGCCTTGTCCTTCTGCTCTGCTCACTGTGAGGGCGTGTGGCATCTGCTTTAGTGGTGGCAGTGATGTGGTTCTGATTGGAATAGCCTGTGTCAGGTGGAAAAGGCAGCAGGGTCATCACCCGGTGGACACCATGATGTGATTTTTGGTTGTGGGTTTGACAGCCAGGTAGCATGTCTGGTGTCTGCTTGTGTCCCAGCTCTGTCGTCTAGGTCTCCCCAGTTGGCATTCCCAAGGGCTCCCCAATATTCACATAGTAAATTCCTTTTCTGCTTAAATTAGGTGGAGAATGTTTCTGTTGCTTGGAGCTTAGACCCCAGTGAGATATTCCTGTACTTCCTTTACTCAGAGATACCACTTGGACCTTTCTTCTGTAAGCATAGAGTGTCTCATTTGCTATGGCCAGGACAGAATCCTTGATACCAGGGTGAAAGTGTAGCAAGAGAGACTTATCTTGCTTTAGATGCACATTCAGTGGGGTGGAGTGTTTCCTGCTTTTCTCAGTGGCACACAGGCACTGTTGTGGTTTAGATGAGGTATCCCCCAAAAGTTCCTGTGTAAGTCAATGCAAAAGGGTTTAGGGGTGAGACAATTGGCTTATGAGAGCCTAGTTGGTTTCTTAACACTGGATGGTAATTGTAGGCAGCTAGGGTGTGGCTTGAGAAGATGGTCATGGGGGCAATGCCTTTGGAAAATATATTCTCCCTTGGCAAGCAGAGTCTCTCTCTCTCTTTCTCTCTCTCTCTTTCTCTCTCTCTCTCTCTCCTTCCTGGTGCCATGCTCCCAGCTGCTTTCCTCTGCTACACACTTCCACCATGATGTTCTGCCTCATCTCAGGCCCTCATCTGTGGACTGGAAACTGTGACCCCAAATAAACTTTTCCTCTTCTAATTGTTCTTGTCAGGTCTTTTTGATCACAGCAGTAAAAAAGCTGATGAAAACAGGCACATTTGTAACTTTCTTTAGCTTCTGGTAAAGGTGACTGGTGACATGAAAATATCCAGAATAGTCCCCAGGACAGCTGATGGCTGTGCTCTGTGTCTCCACTAATAACGTAAATAGTTGTGATTTCATCTGAGGACCAGCTGTTTACCAGGTCCTTTACTGATCACTTGACACAGGTTGCCTTGTTTGTTCCTTGCAAAATTCTTCCATGGCATTTATTAAAGTCTTATCATGTTCCTCGAGGTAGACAGGGCTGTTATTCCTATTTTTCAGGTGAGAAGCTTGAGGCTTTGAAATGTTCAATAGCAGGTCTGAATTCACAGATATGAAGCTCCAGAATTTTACTCAGGTTGGTCAACTCCAGATACTACTTTTCTAAGCACATCACAATCTATCCCAGATTAGGGCGGTGCAGGTCCATAGGTCACTGTCAGGCCGGCTTGTCCCTACTTTCTGTGTCTCGCTTGTTAGCCTGGAAGTGTTTCCTGTAATCACAGTCGAATGCTAATGCATGAAGAGAAAAAGTAGGAGGCGAGCTCTTTTCATTCAAGGCAGAATAACAAAAGAAATATGCCTGTCCAAAGCACCTCATGGCTCACACAGCATGTCAATATGGACCATCTCATTTAAGGTCTTGAAATGACCAGAGCATAATCACAAAAAGTAATACCAAAATAGAGACATAGAGAAAAGGTAGGGAGAAAGGAGTGGAAGTTCTTAATGGTGAGCTTCTAAAGGAAGAGGAGTTGCCAGAAATTCCTAGATGGTAATTTCGGTAGATGATGGTGAACAGAAGGGTAGTCTGCAAGTTGTGCATTCATGTGGGTGTCAGCAGGTGTGTGTGGCGTAAACCGGGATAGGCTGTTAAAGATGAAGTGATCGGGATGGAGTTGGCCTTCATTGGTTCCAGCTGGAAGGGAATCTTAGGAGTGGCTCAGCCAGAGGGTTGAGTGGATGGGCTTAACTGAAACTCCAACAGGGCCAAGACATGTCACTCACTGCCCCATGGATGCATAGAGTAGCCTGACGTGAGATCATAATGGTGACCCCTTATGAATGAAGTGATGTTGTCATTGTCCCCAGGATGCATCCTGTTGGGGAGAATGATGGACATGAAAAGAATAGGAGGGAGAACGAAGTGTGCTTTCTGTGCTTTCTGCTGTTAACCCTTTCTGGAACCCACAGTAACAACTCCATTCCCCACCAGGCAGACACATGTTCTAGAAAGCTTGGGTCTTAGGTCAGTTGTGATAAGATTTCCTTGGATGTATATAAACAGAATGTCAGACAAGGTTGAAAATCATTGCCAGAGAGCTTAATGTATTTGTGATTTAAAAGAGAACAATCCAAGAGTAATTGGCTGCATCAGACTGAAGGAATTTCTTGCTGAAACAGATGGCAGCACGCATGCCTTGTCCTTTTTATTTTTAACCCCCCTCCCCAAACAATTAAGCTTGAGGAACTGAGAACAATCAGGTGGCTCTTAGTGTTTCCCGCTCCCTCCTTTAAAATAAGCTTGTATTTCCTCCGTGGATCCGTTTAAAAGTTACATTCTCTCTTCTTTCTGATGTGGAGGTTCATCTGAGGAGTGGCCAAGGGAGGTGACTTCAAAGGGTGGCCATCCAGAGGTGGACTCCTGGTGCCCTTCACTTTTCCTGATAGTGGCTCCTCCCCTGGTGTGAATGCAGCCCAGGGCACGGATGCCATTTGGAGAATTGAGTCAGATGCCAAATCTGAGCATCTACTTTTAGGTGAATATAAACCAAGATGTTCTCAAGGGAAATAATAGTTATTCTTTGTCAGTATCATGCAAATGATATAAAAGGAGTCCTTGGTGAGTCTGAATAAAAGGGGGTATTATGCTGGAACAAACTCCTGGTGAATGGTTTTGCATGCAAAGAATGTGACTTTCGTAGCCATAGCTCCAGTTGACTGCTGCAGATAGTTGGTGAACCAGGAGGTGCTGGTCAGTAGAAGGGAAATCTATTCGAGTGCAATAGCTATTTTTGCCTTAGTGGTTCAACTGTCATGTGACTTCCTCTGCACTAGCCAGAACTCAGTAACAGTGCTCGGAAACCAGGATGTTCCTCCCTGAGGCTCCTCATTAAGCAGGCATTGTTTAATTCACAGGCTGATTGTTGCTGGTCAGTTTTTTGTTGATGTGACAGAACACCTGAAGAAAACAACTTAAAGGAGGAAAGATTTACTTTGGCTCCTGATTTTAGAGGTTTCAGTCCGTGGTCAGCTGGCTCCAAGGCAGAAACATCATGGAGAAGGAAAGGTATGACAGAGAAAAGCTATCACCTCAAGGTGGTCAGGAAGCACCAGGGATGCAGGGAAGGAGCAAGGGAGAACATACAGCCCCCAAGGGCCTATTCCCCTTGAGCAGGCCTCTCTTCCTACAGGTGCCAACACATCCCAGTAGTCCATTCAATTCTGAGTGCACCAATAGATGAAGCCACCGAGGAAGGTAAGAGTCCTCATAATCCAGTCACTTCCCCTGAGGTGCCACCTTTGAGCATGGCTGTATTGCGCGCTGAACTTTCAACACTATAACACTGATGAAGGCTCCACCCACCTCAGTCTCCAAAAGGTCTTCCCTGGGGAAGAAAGTGCTGCCCATGGTTCCGGCTCCAGAACAGAGGGGGAGGGAGGCAAGTGACATCCAAATCCGAGGCGCTCATCGAGGAGCAGGAAGAAGCTGGTGTCTGTTTTCCTCTGGGAACCTGCTATGTATGGCACACAGTGAGTCGATTACAAAAGTTGGGCTTTGAAACCGCGACTCCCGGTACCCACCTCAGCACCTGACTTGAGGTGGCAGTAAGGCACTGTTGTCCCCAGAGCTTTGGCTCCTCTGTGTCTTGCTCATCCTTTTTGGATAAACTCTCCTCATCTCCCCACCCATCCATTATGCCCAGCTAGATTCTCACCATCTTCCGGAATCATGTACCACTTACTATCTGAATCAGAGGAAAAATGTCTCTCTTTTTTTTTTTAAATCGACACATGATAATTATATATATTTATGGGGTTCAGGGTGATATTTCAATATATACAGGATGTGTAATGATTGAATCAGGGTAATCTGCATTCTCACTACCTTAAATATCATTTCTTTTGTTGGCGATATTAAAAATCCTTTCTCCTAGCTGTTTTGAAATATACAATAAGCTTGTGTTAACTCTAATCACCTTACTGTGCTATGTAGCACTAGAACTTATTCCTCCTACCTATTTTCAGGCCCCCAAATAACCAACTTCTCCCTATTTTCCCCCAACTCCTACCCGTTCCCAGGAGTCACTCTTCCATCCTTCACTTCTACAAAAACCAAATTGTTTATATTTCACATAAATGAGAACATACAGTATTTATCTTTCTGTGCTCATCTTATTTAACATAAGGTTCTCTGGTTACAACCATATTGCTAAAAATAGCAAGACTTCATTTTCTTTTATGACTGAGTAATATTCCACTGGGCACATAAACTACATTTTCCTTATTAAGTAGTTTGTCGTTGGGTACCTAAGTTGATTCCGTATCTTGGCTATTGTGACTCATGCTGCATTAAATAAGGGCATGTATATATCTCTTTGATATCCTAATTTCCTTTCCTTTGGATACATACCCAGTAGTGGTCATGCTGAATTATATGTTGGTTCTATTTTTAGGTTTTCAAGGATCCTCCATATTATTTTCCATAATGGCTGTGTTAATTTACATTCCTACCAGCAGTGTAGAAGAGTTCCCCTTCCCTGCATTCTCACCAGCATCTGCTATTTTTTGTCTTTTTGATAACAGCAGATGACAACAGGGCTGGAGCGGTGGCTCAGCGGTTTCGGCGCTTGTCTGGCAAGCACGAGGACCCGGGTTCAAACCCCAGCACCACGTACACAGCTAAGTGTTGGAGCAACGAAGGCCATGTGAAAAACTAAATAAAGTTGTTTCTCTCATTCTCTGTCTCTCTCACTGTCTCTCTCTCTAAAACAAAAACAAAAACAAAAAACAGCAGATGACAAATGTCTTATGTAATAAGATGCTCCAACCTTTCCATATCGAGGTAGTGTCAGCGCACAGTAAGTTCTAGCAGCTTGCTTACCAAATTTCCATCAGTGGCGATATTTGCTATTTCCACTACTGCCCAAAGTACAAAATATCTATTAGTTTTATTTGTGTTAGCTTTCTTCACCATAGATTTTAAAAATATTTTTTTAAAGAGAGAGGATCAGTAAGAGAAAGAGAGAGAGACAAAGAGAGAAACAATTTTTTATTTAGTTTTTCATGTGGCTTTCGTTGCTCCAAGACTTTGTTGCATACATGGTGCTGGGGTTTGAACTCGCATACTGCACATGCCAGGCAAGCACTGTAACCGCTCCAGCCCCTAAAAAATATTTCTATTTTAGAATTGAGCAATAACAGAGTAAGATGAGCTGATTTTAAGGGTAATATTCAATGAAATTTCATATGTGTATATACTTTACAACCTCCTCCCAGACCAAAATATGCAGCAATAACTAAAAAGTGTAGTTTGATATGCTTGTTAAAGTTCTTGTAATATATGGTATAACAGATAATTGTAAGAGATAAAAGCTTATGCCTCAAGTAGAAGTATCTTTTGTGGCCTGAGTTGTTACGGTATCATTCACTTAGTGATCTAGTTGAGTACTTACTGTACATAAGACCCTGTTTTAAACATGGGAAATACAGAGTTGAAGAAAGCAGACCAAATCTTTGTTCTTATTGTGTTCTCATTGGGACAATGAACAAAACAATAAGCGAAAAGCACATGCCATGTTGAATGTGAGAAGACTTTGGAGCAGAATAAAGCTGGAGGAGGGAATAGATGCTGATGGGTTTGGGAGGGGTTGGGTCTCAGAAATTTAAATAGGATGGTCAGATAAGACCTAGTATTTACCCAAAGATCTGAAGGGCCAGGAACTATAAGCTGCTACGGGGGACAAGATTTCAGGATGGCTGTTTTTCTATTCTAGAAAGCTCACAGATTGAGGCAGCAGGTTGTTGTGATATTTGAGAAGTAGTCAGAAGCAGTGGATGAAGCAGGGTGTAGAAGTTTGACACTCAAAAGTCATTGCTCTGCCTCTGTCATCCACTAGTGTGTCTTTGTGCAAGTTAGTTGATCTCTTGATGCAGTGTCTTAAATTGGAGAAAGCTGTATTCCCTTGCAAGGTTGTGCTCTAGATTAGAAAAAATACATGAAAGTAACTAGCTCAGTATTTGCTCTGTATTAGGGTCTTGGTAGATTATGGCTGTAATGTGTGGTAGGCACTTAATAAATATATAAGGATTGATATGGAAGATGCAGTGTCCTGATCTTCAAAATGACCATTCCTTTTGATTTTTATCCACATTTCAATGAATATTTAAATGAGTAACATATGTCTTGTAAAACACAGTACTACACAAATCTCAAATGATATATGACTTGCTTTCTGGTCTTTGGGAAAGTCAAATCTAGTTGGGGGGGATAAAAAAGATAAATACTAAGTCTGTTCGTAATTATCAGTTCTCCTTTCTGGTCTATGAAAGGACTTCATTTCCCTGTCCCTTTGAAGTTAAGGGTTCATGTGACTTCCTTATGCCCATGAGAAGTGCATACCAGAAGAGCATGTTACTTCCAGGGGAAGGCTTTAAAGCCAGTGCAGTGTGTCTCAAAGCTGGTGTTCATATGAAATCTCTTTCTACCTGGGTCCCTGTGCCTTTCTACAGATCTACGCAGGAAATGCATGAGCAACAAATAAACATAGCTTAAACCACTGAGATTGGCAGTGCCACTTCCTGACTAAAGCCATATATAAAACAATCAAAGGATCCAATCTAAGGTTCATGCCCCTTCCTCATAATAGTAAGAAGATAATGACATGAGTCTAATTTTCTAGAATGAGAGCTATAAAAAGATCATCATCATCATAATTATGTAAAAAAAAGAGTTGAAGAACACCAAAAATATCATGCCTTGATAAAAAATGTTCTTCAATCAATGCATACATTTGCTACTTTGCCACTCATATTCCATATTTGATCAACTAAAAATTTGGGCTGGAGCAGTGGCTCGGTGGTTACGGCGCTTGCCTGGCATATGCGAGTTCAAACCCCAGCACCCATGTAAACAACTAAGTGTCAGAGCAACGAAAGCCATGTGAAAAAATTCAATAAAAATTTATTATCTCTGTCTCTGTCTTTCTCTCTCTCTCATTGTCCTTCTCTCTTTAAAAAATTTTTTTGAAGAAATTTTCAGAAAAGTATATATGTGAATGGATCTGAAAAAATTTAATGCTCCCACATATATTTGTTTCCAGTTTGCGAACTTCATTAATTTGTTCTTTCATAGATTTTGTAAATATTAGTACTTAATTTCAATTGTAGTACAAAGAAAATTATAGTGGTTTTAAATCAAAACACTGATACAAGTGGATGAAGATTATCATTAGAATAGAAGATAGAGAAGGTATATATTTAAGAAATGACCTGTGGATCACTGGCTTATGATTTAATATTTCTGGGAATTTATTTACTCCTCAATTACTGAACCTTTCTTTACCAGCACTTTGAATTCCTTCTATCATTCATTTAAAATGCTCATCTTTTCCTGACTCAGTCTGTCAGAAGCTGTAGAAAAAGAATGTTAAGTTGGGGCTTAATGATGTCCTAGAGAATTTTTATCTCATGGCATTCATTCCCACCCAGCACACAGGGACATTTTGTTTTTTCATGGTGCCTCTGTCTTTCACAGCTGAAAATTGCCCACTTCTGAATTGCATTAAATACATTAAAGACCTCTTAAAGAGAAAATAATCCCATTTTGTAAATATAAAATGATGTGAAGAGTTTTAATTTCAACTTCTCAAAGAAATGCTTAATTACGTTTGGAAGCTAAACTTGATAAGAGGAGTGTAAAGTTTGTATAGAAAGTTACTTTAAATTTATAATGCTAAAAATTAATCTAAATATGGAACCAAATTAATATTACAGCCTACACCTTTCAATTTAAGTCTCCTTTAACTTCAATATATTTCTGTGTTTGGTCTGGTTTTGGTCTGATTTAGCCTAGCACTAAGCTCTGATCATCTCCCCCAGCTCCCACTGAATGGCCAGCAGGTGGGAATTTGCCGGTATAAATGTTAATTTATTTTTTCACACCCATCCTCTGACAGTCATTTTGCATTCTCTTCTCTTTCCATGCATTCCCCTTTTTCTACTTGCAAACTTCATATGAAAAATGTTCAATCCAAAGAAGACAGTTGTTTTGATAAGACTTCAGTATCCATGGATGGAGAAGAATACAGCAATGACCAGGGAAAACAGGGTAGGGTCAACAGGGAAGAGCGAATGGGCTCTGAGAACACTGATCTTTACCTCTGTTCCAGCTCTATCTTTAGACAGCCCTGGCCACCAGCAGTCCTGCTGCCTGTTTCCTTGAATTTCCTTGCTTTCCTCTGTGCATGGGTTGCCTAGCTTTTCCCAGCTAAAGAAGAGAAAGGCTCTAACCAGGGCTGTTCTCAGACTCTTTTGTCTATTATTGGCTGACATTTGGTTCCCGCAGTCTCATATTCTGGGATATTGCACTGACCTCAGCCTTGCTCAGCCACAGCTCATAGAAGGGAAGTACAGTCCCCGTCTCTCCTTGTCAACTCTTCTGTTTCTTTTGTGGGTGAGAACCCACCTTGCTTGGATACCCTCTCCAGTGAAGCCCCAGCAGGGAATAATCAGGGGAGACTTTTGATTTTCATTGAAGTATAAATGGATTCAAAGCCTACTTAAAGGTTTCTGGGGCACTGGTGCTGAAGGCAGAGACCCAGGGGTGTATATCAAGCAGCCTGGAGCCACTCTGCTGGCAGTGGCGGACTTCTGCATCACCTTCTCAGAGCTTGTTTAGCCTGACTCTTATCTCCTGCCTTCTTTGCCTCCTTCTGCACTATTAAAGAGTCTTCTAGTGAACTTCATTTGCCCACAGTCATCATTTCTAAGTGGCTGGGGAGGAAGAGAAAAAGCAACAAGCCATTAGAACCAACAAATTTCTGAATTTTCTGAAATGTTCATTCAAGCTTATAAAGGGCTAACCAAAACATGAATGGAAATCTAGCATCTATCACCTTTCATTTCAGTTAGTTTATATACCCTTCCTCCTTTTTGTAAGGCAGTAAAATTGGAGATAGAACTGAGGACCTGCTCAGCCATGAAACTCTGAAGCTTCATGAAACCAGAGAGTGACATGCTCTTCTGATGGCCCACTTAGCCGTGTGCGGGGCCCAGGTTAACTGAAGTTGGGGAAATGGAAATGTTGACATTTCTTTAAACAATAAAAATTACAAGTGATTGCCAAGGTGCCATGAGCTGACATTTACGGAGATTGTTCGCCGATTATATATATGAAATATCACAAGTAATTAGCTTGTGGCAATTACCTGCCCCTTGTTATTTTGCTTTTAGAATATTTTTTAAAGCTTAAGTTACTAAAATTTCAAATAATCCTGGCAGTGCTGTCATGGGTCTTTATCCAAATGAATCGTGGTCTCTTGTAAACAGTCCCATGATCTGATTTCCATTGGGACCTGAGTTGTAAAAGGCCAGGGATTTTCGATGGATTTACACATATACTGTTTCAGTTGTTACCAAGGTCGACTTAGCAGCCCTTTTCCTCAGAGTCTTAAATGCCCTTGCCACCCAATCTCCTCCTAGCACATCGGAGGGAGTGGGTGATGAGATCAAACGGAGCTGGAGAAGGGGGCGTGGAGCGGCCACTCTCAGTGCAATTGCTAACATGGTTTCCTTCTGTATTCTGTTGCTGTCTGTTAACTAGCTCGGTGGCATTTGTTGCAAGAAAGCTGACTCATAAAGGTGGGTTGATATGGAGGTAGGAGCTGGTGCACTTTTCCTTTGGAATGTCTCTTTCTGCTGAAGTCATATTACTGGGAAAAGATACTTCAAAAGAAAAAGCAGAACCTGAATTTAGTTGTCCTTGAAGATGCTGGAGCAAGGTCGCAGCACCAATCCTTTAGGTGCCTCCTCCGCTGCCCACTGACACCAAAGGAGCCAGGCTGGCTTTCTTAATATTTGCCCAGCCCAGGCTGGAACCATTGCAAACAAATTAATAACACTCCATTACTGGTTACATTTTCAATGAAGTTTAAATAGTCTGAGTTATGATGATTAGCGAGAAACGTACGGATAATAAAGGTAAATGAGATTCGTATTCAATCCCCAACTCTAAACAACCGGTTTGATTGTCTTATTCACTTGGCAAACAATTTCATTTCTAAATGTTATTTCAGCCACAGATATAATTTCTTTAACACAGCAGAAAGGAGGAGATTAAAATACGAGATAGATGCAGCACTTACCTTGGACTGATTAATAGGCTCAGACTGGTACCCTGCTGCCAGGCTTAACAGCAACAGGACCCTCTTTTCCTTCCTGGCCTATACATGTTGACACTCCCTGGGTACCAGGAAAGCCTCTGATTAGTCAGACTAAACTGCCACTTAAGTGGTGAGCATGCCATAGACCTACACTCTCCGTAATCAAGTCATAAATTTGGGGACTTTCTGAACAGCTCTTCCTTTCCTAAGGAGATAAGGAGATGGCAGGTTCATGAGGCATTTGCTCACTCTTAATTTGCAGTTATTTCTTGCTCTTCCGTGCCACATGGGTCCAGACAGTAAGCAACGGGAAAACATATCTCTGGTGGTTCATCCAGATGACCCAATGAGTTCAATGATTCAGACTGAACAAACCATCTTTACTCTGAGAGCAGAAAGGGAGAGGAGGAGTGGGGGCTTTGACTTTTAAGTTTTACTGATGAAGAAATCACAGACACAGGGACCATTACTTGAATTTTAATTTTACTTTATGTTGACACATATTTATTTATCATGTGTGTTTTGAAATACATACATATATACCTATACACACATATATACATATATATATATTGTAGAATAACTAAATCACTGATTGATGTATATTAATAACTCACATATTTATTTGTACAGTGAGAACACTTGAAATTTACTCTCAGCAATTTGCAAGAACATAACTTATAGTTATTAACTATGGTCACCATATTGTACAATAGATCCCTTTGCTAGCTTCTACCCAACAGCCTCTACTCTCCAGCCCCTGGCAACCTCCTCATTGCTCTCTATTTCTACAAGTTTAATTTATTTTTTATTCTACATAAAGGTGAGAAAATATAGTGTTTGTCTTTATGTGCCTGGCTTATTTTACTTCACATAATGTCCTCAAGTTTCATCCAGTTGGAAATGACAGGATTTCCTTCCTTCTATAGAAGCTGAATAGTATTCTGTTTGGTATATAGAGAGCATTTTCTTCATTCATTTGTTGATGGACACTTGGGTTGATTCCATATCTTGGTTATTGTGAAATCATTTAGAATCTGAAAGTTCAATGACAGTTTCCTAGAAAAGCAAACTGTTGGGAGTGCTCCAAGGTGTAGCTCCCATATCTTAAGAAAACTTCTGAATGATCTGAGCGTTCAGTTGAGGCATGTCTTTCTAAGGACTACAGGAAGGACATGCCTTCTGAAATTTTCCTTATAGCTTGCTTTTACACCTAGCTTCTCAGCACTGATCCTTAAAGCAGAAGAAAAGAGGCAGCTTACCGTGTCAATCTCCCTTCTCCCATTTGCATCTCTGAGAACAAACTCCAGTTCTTAGTAATCCACTGTCAACTAGAGCTTTGAACTCACCCTGAGAATGCACAACTGGGAAAATCTCTAAAGTATTCCTCAACTTACGTTCAGAAATGACAACATTCTGTAAAACTGTGCATGAAATTCAATCTAATTCTTCTTTTCTCCAATTACAAGAACCTTGGTGTTAAAATATCGCATTTTTAAGCAAAAGTGCAAAGTTAATCTATCCTAGCTCACTTCCAGGTGAGATTTATTACAGATTGCCTTCCAAAAGCAGTGTGCTCTGTCTGCATATGTGGGTCAGATTCATCTTATTATTATCCAGTTGAAAAATCCCCAGCATATGCAATGCTTGAGAAATGAGTGGGCAAGCCCATAGAATATGACACTTATGCTAATCTGTGCCCTGCTGTGGAAAAACACACACAAGGATTCCATTACCATATTCATTAGGCTGCAGCACACTCTATCCTGAATAGGAATTATGAACTATAATAGATCGAAAACAGTTGATTGAGCCCACTTAGCCAAAACGCTCTGACATTGACCGAATATGTTGGTGCTGAGAAGATCTTCGGCTCAGACTTTGCTGAGGACATTACTGGTTGAAGGTGTCCTTCCCTCCTTCCCTTTGACTGTGACATTCATTGGTTCATGGCATGTGTTTTTAGCTTAGATAGGGAAAGCGGGAGCCAGCGGTGTATTTAAGGATTGGAGTCTGGGATAACTGTTTGAAATGTGCTACCCAATTCTCTCTATGCACCTGTTGTGCAGTGCCTCTGACCTTCCCCATCCACACTTCTTTTCTGATTACGTTCAGAGCATGAGTTGTGTGGTGATAAAATTGCATAGCTAGAAGAGAAATTAGAATCAGATGCGAAGGCCAAAGCAGCTTTCAGCTTGCCCAAGTCCCCTCCATCGGGTTTTCTGGGCTACTGGATGCAATTGTCACCTATCAGCCTGATCTTTCTACAGTGGCAGAAATATTTGCCACTGGTGAGCTAAAAATATTTCATATATTGTCAGAAACAATAAAGAAAGGACTACAAGTTACTGCTTCAGAGATGTCATGGAATCTGGCTACGAAAGCAGAGGGAAAAAATTTAAATAGCATCCATGTATATCATTAAGAAGATGATAATAAAAACCGTCTGTGTGAAGCAAGCTTTGGGTCATAAGTTCTAGGAAACTTTTGTCTGTACTTTTCATTTGCTATTTGGGGGTTTAATGAGAAGTTTTTAAGAGTAGCTGTACCTAGCACTTTGTCATGTATGATTGATGTGTTTTTGAAGAACTGCAGAAAAATAAAATTCTCTTCCTTCCCTTCCTTCCTTCCTTCCTTCCTGCCTTTCCTTCCTTCCTTCCTTCCTTCCTTCCTTCCTTCCTTCCTTCCTTCCTTCCTTTCTTTTGTGAGGTGAATCTCATACATGCTCAGAAAGCTGATTTTGGCCAAAAGAACACTACAATGAATCCTCACATATATGTTAAGTGAAGAATATACTTTAATGCTTGAAATGCAAATAACTCCTAAGTTCATCATCCATCTGATGTGTTCTAAATTTACCTTACTGAGCTTTCCAAAAGTGGGTTCTACCGGAATAAGAAGACAGAAGTAGGGGAGCACTTGAGAACAGCCGAACGGAAAGGATCGCAGCTCTTTTCTCTGCAGGCTTGGATGGCGTCATATGTTTTGGAAAGGCATACCTAACCTCTTGAGTTTTCTAAACATAAACCACATCAGGAATGGCTCATGATGCCCATAAATCCAGGGGAGGAAAGATGGTTGGAACCCAAGCACCCTCCTCTGCTCAGGGAAAAGGCAGCTTCTACACACACAGAGAGAGCCTGGTCACTGCGAGGAGCTCCGGTGCCCAAGCCATGGCTCCTGCTGCTGCTCCTGTCTCTGAAGTCTGCCCCACCCTTGGCCCAAGTTGCTCCCAGAGAGAGCCAGACACATGTGGACAGTGGAAAGCAAGAGCTGCTGGAGAGACTCTGAGTGCCTTCTCCACATGATACAGCTGCACCGCCCTCCTTTTCTGGGGCATCCATCCACTTAATGAGACCTGCCCTGCATCTTCCAGCTCCCTAAGACACCCGGATGCGTCAAACAGGTTGAAGAAGGCTCTGTTTTCTTGCCAGGGGAACATGGCCCTTTGCACTGCGATTGTAATACAATCTTTCCTCTCTGGGGCTGCGAATGCTACAGTGCAAAACCGTGTTTGAAAACCTCTTTTATCATCCGTCGTCTCCAGACTGAAATCATTTTTGACAACCTCTGCAGAAAACAAGCAGCTTTCTGGCTACTGGCGAGTCGATTAAAGGGAGGAAACACATGTTCGCCGTCAGACGGAGCCCCCGGAGGAAGCACTGACAACCTCTTAACCCGCTTTCCCAGGGAAAGGGCCCAAATGTTTCTCTGGAGCAAAATCACCACACTGTCTTAAACATCTTTTCATTTAACGTATTTCTTTTTTCTTCTTCTTCCTAAGTCGAGACACTTACAAATAATAACCCTTGGTCCCTCCGTTTTTATTTTGGACATTAACAGATCTGTGTTATACCCTATTAGGGAAGACAAGGAAGAGAGGATCGTTCATGAATGTCTTTTATGAACCAGGCCCTCTTCTTTTCTTTTCTTTAACCATCTGACCACAGTTTAAATACCAACACACTGAGGAGCCCACTCACCTCATATAGTGATTCCTCGAAACCAGCCAAGAAGCCACAGGAGTGAAATTTTCTGAACAGTAGGAAGGCGGAGTAGCCCACATTATTAACATGCTGAGCAATAAGACCCGCCATGGAAACTTTTGTGAATTGCAAGGTTCTGAGCCAGAGATGTCCATGCATTACTTATGCATATGTTAGCAAGCAGAGCTATTTCCATAGAACAAAACGAGAAGCAACCAGGCTGGGAGAGAGAAGGTTCTATAACCAATGTTAGGCATGTGGTCTTGCATCTTTAAAAATTATCAAAAGATAATAATTATTTTAAATATCAGTGCTACAATCACTGCAATTATAAAAATACCTAGCTTGCAGTTCCTTAACCTATAACCTTAGTATTTTAGTTCGCTCATTCTCACTGGCCCTGGTGGTTTGGTCTATTAAGAGAAAATGATCCATTTTCCCCCTGCTTTTTCAAGACTGCCTGTGTGTTTTTAGGGCCCAAAGGCAGGGTGACTAGGGGCGGCTTTAAAGTTGCTTTTGGGGAATCTAAACATGAGGCCTTGACTCCACCTTATTCTACCAGCTCTCTGTCTCTCTCTTATTGTTTTTCAAATTGATTCTTAATTGATTAATTTTCATTGAAATTAAATTTGTATTACACATAATTAAAAAATTGAAGTGAATAATTAAACAGCATTTAGTCCATTCACAGAGTTGTGCAACCAGGACTTCTGTGATTCCAAAGCATTTCATCACTGCAAAAGAAAACTTGGTACCCATCAAGTAGTTAATTCCATTCCTTCCTCCCCCACAGGCCATGGAAACCACTGATATGCTTTCTTTTGCTATGAATTTACCTATTTGTCACTATTTTGCTATTTTATACATGGAGTCACATAATATGTGAGCCTTGAGGTCTTTCACTTAACACAATGTACTTGAGGTTCACCTACATTGCAGCACAAATCCTCACTTCATTTCTTTTCATGGCTAAATAGTAGTCCACTGTATGTGCGTGTCATAACTTATCAACTCATTCATCAATGACATTTGGGTTGGCCATTGTGAATGAATAGTGCTACTATCTATGGACAGTAGTGTACAAGTACTTGTCTGAGTATCTGCTTTCAAATCTTTTGGAGATAAACCTGGGAAGAGAATTGCTAGTTCATATGGTAATTCTATGTTCTACTTTTTAAGGAACTGCCAAACTGTTTCCACAGCGGTTGAACCATTTTATATTCCTGCAAGCAATGCACAAATATTTCTATTTCTCCACATACGTCTTTAAGAATTCTTGCCATTTTTCATTAGGATGTATTAATATTATTATTATTATTATTATTATTATTATTAAAGAGAGAAAGAATCAATTTTATTTGTGTTTTCATCTGTTTGTTTTTTCCTGACACTAAATTGTGTATGTGACTCTGGGGTTCAAACTCAGATCCACATGCATGCTGGGCAAGCTCTCTACCACTGAGTCACTGCTCCAGCCCTTCCTTAGGCAATATGCTATGATAGTCATCATAGTGGGTGTAAGATGGTATCTCAGTATGGTGTTGGTTTGCATTTCCCTAATGACTAACGTTCTTTCCATGTGCTACTTGGGCGTTACAAAACTACTTTGAGGATATGTCCTTTATTTTTGAATTTTGTTGTGTTGTTGAGTTACAAGAGTTCTTTGTATATTCTCGATTTTTGACTCATCAGATTTTTAATCATTTTCTTGATAAGTCCTTTGATGCATAAAATTTTTAATTTTTATTAAATCCAATTTATCCATTTTCCCTCCTACTTTGAAGGAGTCATATCCAAGAATTCATTGCTATATCCAAATTCATGAAGATTTACCTTTATGTTTTTTTCTAATAGTCTTATCTGTTAAGCTCTTATATTTAGCATTAATACATTTTTGAGTTAAAATTAATGTGTGGTATGAGATGGAGCTCTAGTTTCATCCTATGGCATGTGGGTATCTAGCTATTCCAGCACAGTTTGTTGAAAACTTTATTATTTTCCCATTAAGTGACATCCTTGTTGAAAATCACCTGGCCATAGATATTTAGATTTGAGCCAATCTTATACCAGTATCATATTTATTTTTCATCACAGTGGCTTTGTAGTAAGTTTTGAAGACAGGAAGATTAAGTCCTACCAGTGTCCTACCAACTTACTTGTTGAGCCCCTAATGATGAACTTATAATTCAGACCCAGACCATTCACCCCTACTCTACTTCCCTGCAAAGTCTTTAGATCTAAAATCTGAGAACATGTGCAAGCACATTGTCCTTTTAAAGTTTTGCAGTAGCAATTCTTGAGAAGCTTTTTGTATTCTCATAGTGGTTGAGTGACATTTGGCAAGGAGTGGCTTCAAGGACAGTTTACTTTTCTGTTATTTGAGATACACAAGTTTGCAATTTTTACCAACCCCACATTCAGATTATTTTCCTGAATAGTTTCAAAGAAGCACTACTGGTGCTGGTTACTAGAAGCCTGCAAAATACTAATGACTATTTAGAAAAGGAACCATGTTGTCCTATTTCTACAATCCTATGGTCTGCTCTCCTTATTGTCAGAGAAATTGGGTGCATCCCAGTTTCTTTTTTTTAAAGGTGTGTCTTTTTTTTCTTAAACTTTTTTTGTTTTTAAGGGAGAGGAACAGTGGGAGAGATAGAGAAAGAGAGAAACAACTTTATTTAGTTTTTCACATGGACTTAGTTGCTCCAAACACTTAGTTGTGTACGTGGTGCTGCGGTTTGAACCTGGGTCCTTGCGCTTGCCAGGCAAGCGCCGAAACTGCTGAGCCACCGCTCCAACCCTGCATCCCAGTTTCTATGTTGAGCTTAATGAAAGATTCTAGCCATAATCATAAATGCTGGAAAGGATGTGGAGAAAAAGAAACACTTTTACACTATTGTTGGGACTGTAAATTAGGACAACTGCCATGGAAATCACTACGGAGATTCCTCAAAATACAAGGCACGGAAGCACCAAATGACCCAGCTTTTACCACTACTCAGGATTTGCCATGAAGAGTTAAAGTCATCTTGCTATAGTGTTGCGTGCATACCCATGTTTATAGCAGCACAATCCACAACAGCCAAACCATGGAACCAGCCTGGGTGTCCATCAACAGATGAATGGATAAAGAAAACGTGGTATATATACACAATGGAGTTTTATTCAGCCATAAAGAAAAGTGAAATTATGGCATTTGCAGGAAAATGGATGACTCTAGATGATCATCATATTATGTGAAATAATTCCAACTCAGAAGGTTAAGGCTCATATGTTTTGTCTCACATGTGGAAAGTAGAAAGGAAAAAGATAAATAAAGGTTGGGGTGGATCTCCTAAAAATCAAACAGAGTCCAGTAGAGGGAAGGGACCAAGCAGTGGGAGGTAGGGAGGCGGGGGAAGAGCAGGGGGGTGATGTTGGCAAAATTATCTTGTTATATTGTGTGCATGTATGAATATGTAACACCAAATCCCATCAATATGTACAACTACAACGCACCAATTAAAAAATATGGAAAAACATCCTAGCCATATTTCACACCAACTCCTGTAATAAATGTGTCATACCTGTGCCTCTGTGTTCCTGGTGTCCGCTGGGCTCTGCCTAGACAGATCTGAGGGGACCCCTAGTTTTGTTTCCATTAGGTCATTTGAGTCTTTAGAGCTCAGGTGTCCTTCCACCTGGAAAGGCGTGAGGCCCAGCATTTCAAACTCAGTAAGTTGATGATGCCTGAAATTACGGAGAAAAAAAAAATCAGACATAAAATGCAGACTTGAAATACTCCCTGGGAGACATGATTGACAAACATTTTGGGGAAAACAGAATAACTTCAATCGCCACGTGGAATATTCCATAAAGAAATAACATTACATCATTCGATCTGGTTTCACTCTAGGAAATGGGTCCCGTTTCTACAATGGCTGTTTTCTGGCTAAGAGGCCATGTTTCCAGCAAGAGAAAACAAAGAGGAAGACATGGATGCAGAGGGGCACCTGAGATCTCACATCCTCGCAGGCAGCCTAACTGGTGAGCTGTCTGATTCCCATCTTAGCAGAGGTTTGGTAAAGAGGAGCTTGCTCCTGTGAGTACAGGGTCAGGAACACCAGAGGATTTGAATCCAATTTTCTTGCTCAGTGGCACTGAATGAGGTGTGAGTGGCTGATGTTTCCTTTGGTTCTTCTCAGAAAAACCATAAAAGAAATAAAGTTTGCTAAGTCCTCAGAGGTTGGGAGGAAGACCAAATTGGTGGGAGGGGTCTCTCTGCAGGCTCTGTGTTTTTGATGCGGGGATTTTGAGATGAGGCCGGATTCTCTGCTCCTGCTGGCGAATGGAGTCTGGGCCACTACAGATTCCAGCAGCTAAAATAGCCCTCTGCTAGTGTTTGCAGTGATTCCCAGTTACAACTGGAAATTTGGGCTGGCTGCGGGTGTCTGCTGCTGAAAATGTTAGCAACTCTCCAGCTGAAAGCTTTGTGGTGCAGCTCTTGGTGTGGGAATTCATCCCGGGAATTCAGTGCCAATCTTCTGGGTTCTTGTCTCATGAATTTGAAGAATAAAATCCACGGACAACCACGGAAGGAGGCATAGAAGGAATAGGATTTATTTAAGGAAGGAGAGCAGAGACTCTGCAAGGCGGAGGGGCACCTGGAAGCAGGACACCGTCTAATGGAGGTCAGGCCAGGGGTTACATTGATTTGGGGGTATGAGCATAATTAACATTCATGCAAAGCAGGCATTGAGAAATGCATCTACATCACTGGTTGAAACTTATTCAAAGCAGGCATAGAAACTTAGTACCGAAGTCATTGGTTAAAATCTACGCAAAACAGGTCGCAATTCTTTCCAAGTTCCCATCTGTGTCCACCCCCATTTCTTAGTTTTCCTGCCTCAGGGACCAAGGTATTGCTCCCACAGGTGAGCCTCATGGTCATTGCATATGAAGGCCCTGAATGTGCCCTGTCAATCACTGTCTTCCAGCTAGCTCTTAGAGGGGGTCCTTTATCCTGACTACCTAGCCATTTTACCATCTCCTAAAACTGTCTCATTTTGATGACTTACTTCATTTCTTCTTTTTTAAAGAAAGACACACACACAGAGAGAATCAATTCTATTTATTTTTTTCATTTGGCCTTTGCTTCTTCGACACCTAGCTGTGTACATGGTGCTGGGGCTCGAACCCGGGTCCTTGCAAGTGCCAGGCAAGCACTCCACTGCTGAGTCACTGCTCCAGCACCACTTCATTTCTTGTTGGAAAGCAAAATATGATTTTTGGAATATACCGATGATCATTTATTAATTATGTCCTGGATGTTTCAAGCCATACTTTGTTCTTTAAATCTAGTGCAAAATCTGTCTCCATTCTACAGATGAGGCACAGAGAAGCTAGGAGAGTTACCCAAAGAAGCACAGTGAGCATGTGTGAAGTCATCTTTTTCTAACCTAAGTAACACATGCTCATCTAGAAAAAAAGTGGGAGATGAAGAAAAATTGTAGAAATGAAAATAAAAGTCAACTCCAATATCATTCTCCATAAATAATATACATCGTCTCTTTTGACCAAAGTGTACTTGCTTGGAGCTTTGAAATGTCTAAGCAGTAGCCAACTGTCACGTGTGGTAATATCATCGGAATGTCAATTAGTCAGTGCTGCTTTTCTTCCTTTTCTTCTCTTCTTTTCCTTTTCTGTTCCCAAATTTCTGTTTTTCTTCTGCTTTTCCTACCCCTCACCCCAAGGGCTCTGCTCTCTTTATATCACCTCTTTAAAGTGGGGACCAGGGAAAAGAAAGAGAGCTCCCAGTGGGTGGCAGGAAAGGCATTTGGCTTCTTCCCCACAACTCCCTGCTCCAGAGATTCCTGCCCACCCTAGCAATGGTTCTTGCCCATCCTCCCCTCTCCCTGTTGGCCGGGTGATAAGTGACATGTAGCCCGGATGAGCTGAACTGAACTGACAGTCCCAGGCATGCGTGTTTACGAGCAACAGACGGTGGAGTAAACACGGCCAAACCATCTTTCATCCATAACACATATTATTGATTTTTCTCTAATTAAAACAGTCAGAGCAGTCATTGTTGTCATGACCATGCTTCTCATCCTTTATGTTTTAAATAGAAGCCAGCTTGCCTGTTAAGAGCCGGGCGATCCTCTTTCATCCCTTTTCTCTTTCTCTCAGTTGAAGGCCATCTCTTCTTATGGGATGTTTTTGGGGCTTTTGCACTTTTATGATGTGAAGATCTCCACTCTTGTCGGCCTACATTATTAAATCTTCAGGCTGGAGGCTTCTTCAGGAAACCGAAGGGCGAATTGTGAGCCCCTGGCATTGGACCCTCCCTGCTTCAAAACCACCCAAACTGGGAGCTGGGAGCATCTGTTTCTGCGATTCCTCCTTGTTGACTGTCACTCGTGTTAACAGCTGGCCTCGGGATCTGGGAGATTTCTTCATCAGCAGCGATGCCACAGGCTCTGCCCTGTCATTCCTCTGTCCCCAAGTGGCCCTCTTTGGGAGAGGCAATGGGAGAGGGAAGGGAATTTCTGGAGCAGCAGTGGAGCCAGTGGCCTCCAGCTCCCCTGGGGAATAAATGGCCCTGGGTGGAGACCCAGGCAAGTGTCTGAGCCTAGATCCTTACATGAAGCTAGAAAGTGGTGGACAACAGGGACCCTAACACTCGGTCCCAATGACAAAAATGTTTGAAACAATTTTTTTTTGATGCACAGACAAATGAGGAATGTATTAATTTGCCAGCAAAGGCTTCTTGGTGGTTTGGCAGCATGGCAAGTATGCTAGGCACGGGGCCCCAGCATCCCTACCGTCGTCTGGTTTTGTGGTTTTTAGACAAACTCTGATCTCTTCTGGCTTTCTGTTTTCTCCTCTGTGAGGGGGAAAGATGGTGCCCGTGAGCAGGTTCAGCTAGCCATGCGTCCCTGGCGAATGCAGGGAAGAAGTGAGGACCCCAGAGGGCTCTGGATCCTATCATCCTATAATCTACAGACACTTCCTGCATGACTTCTAGTCTCTGAGTGTTGTTGGCAAATGAGATAGAAATCTGCAACTTTAAGAAGTTTACATGCCAGAGGGAAGACCAACGGCAGACAGATACATGAAATAGTGCCGGGAAGTGGTAAGCGATGTGAAGAAAGTGAGAAGTGGTGTTAGGAAGGACTGACCCTGAGGGGGGTATTTGGAGCCATTTTTGGAGCATGAAGAATACAGAGTGAATCACTTTGTTCATCTCCCATTTCCACAACTACCACCAGAAGACATTTTTTTATCAATTAGTGACAAATTTGAGAGCAAAAATGAAGTACATGAAGGTGACAGGCAGGATGAAGCGTGTATGATTAGAGGAGAGGAACTGGCCCATCCACTGAGCAAGCTGGGAAGCAATGGTTCCAGGCAGATGGTACAAGAGCCTCCTATGTCAGTAGGTAGATGCTCTCTGTTTCAGTCTCTGCCTTACAAAGGACCCCAATGTTTGGAATCTGAGGCAACTGCCCATATTCTGTGCTTGTGTGTCTTTTTTTTTTTTTTTTTTTAAGAGAGAAGTACAGTGAGAGAGAGAGAGAAAGACAGAGAAAATCAATTTTTATTGAGTTTTTCATATGGCTTTCGCTGCTCTGACACTTAGTTGTGTACATGGGTTGCTGGGGTTTGAACCTGTGTACTTGCTCATGCCAGGCAAGCGCCATAACCACCAAACCACTAAGTCACTGCTCCAGCCCTGTGCTTGTGTGTCTTGAAACTTAGATTAGCAAGTCATGGTAGCTCAGGTCAAATCCATGAAATTGAGTGGGAAAAAAGCATGTTCTTCACCAGGAGGCAAAAATATATTGATGGTTGGAAGTGCCTTTAATTCCTATCTCCAAATCTTTTTTTTTTTTCTTTTTAGCAGAAGACCTACAGAGCATAAAACTTGGAGAAACAAAGTCAAGACTGCACAGTGACTCCAGGCCTCTGCTGCTGAGACGATTGACGCCACTCAGCCATCCGTGGTCTGGGCTATTGGCTTACATGTCAGTTACACAGACGGAATCGAAGTGCTTTGCTAGGTGACTGGTCTGCTAAATTAGCCAACAAAAAGTTAGTGGCCGTTCACCAGGTTTGGATCCCTAAGACTCTCCTAATTTAATTTTCTTTTCCTTATTCTCATCTGAGCTATATGTTTCTCTTTATAATAAATCTAAATTGAGTATTCATACCCATTTTAGGACTGTGTTTTAGTGCACCTTTCCATAGATGCAAATAAAAGGCCTGACAAGCACAATGTTAGGAGGAAAAGTTTATTTGGGAGGCTCACAGTTTCAGAGGTCTTAATCCCTAGACAGCCAGCTCCATTCCTCAGGGCTCAGGATGAGGCTGAACATCATGGTGGAAGAGTGTGCAGAGGCAAGCGGGTCAAGGCACGGCTCCAGGAAGGAGAAATAGAGGGGGGAGGGAGCAAACTCCATGCCAGATGCAAAATATATACCCCAAAAGGCAGGCCCCTACCTTCTCCAGCCAGTCCTCAACTGCCTTCCCTTGCTGGTAAATCTGTATAAGGGGATTAACTCACGGATTGGGTCAAGGCTCTTATAACCCAATCATTTCATCTCAGTCTTTTTCATTGTCTTAAATATTGAACTTTTAGGAGACACCTTTCATCCAAACCATAACAGACAAACTGTGGTATTGAAGAATAATTTGGCATTCACCTGACACAATTGGACTATAAAAATTTTCCATTTAAACCATGAAGAAAGAACAAAAAGTTAAAATAAAAGTAAGTAAAGAAAAAAAAAAGAAAGAGAAAAAGAAAGAAACAAAATGTCTCTGTCTCTGGATGAATCAGAAACAGCAGATAACCATGATTTCAACTCTCCTGTTTATGGAGTTGAACCCTTTAAATATGCAAAACAAGCTCTGTTGAGATAATCTGTGTTTGAAGGCTCCCAATTTTCTCTCTAACTAAAAAGAAAGGACATGGATCTGCAGGAAAGAAAAAGAAGACCCATGGTAAGGGCTTGTACGGACTGCCGAATTTAAGTTCTGGAAGCAATCCCTTATTTGTAGATGTTGCCTTATGGCTTAGAAAACACTTTCAAGTATGTGGTCTCTTTGGCCCTCAGAACAGGGTGAGGATATTTCCAGGAGTGTAACTGGCACATAGAACCAGAGATCTAAGTGGCACATGTCAGAGATTAACACCTAAACTTGAGATTTCTGCTTTTGGAAAAGATCTGAGAAATTATTTAGTTAAGCCCCCAGCCCCCAAAAGGTAACATATCTGTTATCTAGTACATGAGTATCCTGAAGATAGTTGCTCAGTATCCCACAAGGCAGCTCATTCAGTATTAAAAAAAGAAAAGTTTTTGTTGGATTCATTTTTTTTAGTTTTTTTTTTTGTTAAGGAGTTGAGTTGTACAATCATAAATGTGTATAGAGTAACAATATGACATGCACTTGATCTTAAACCATAGTTACCCCTACATCTAGCCCACCCCAATCTCGATTCTTCTATAGTATGCCCTTATATGAGATACAAATGTCCATATATGTGTGTGTATATATAGATATATATGATTTAAACATATAAATCATATATATATATATGATTGTGAATTTTTCAAAATCAAATGATTGCATAAGTATTATTTGACTTCTAGAGGGTGGTTAAAGAGTATGCTACACTGTTGATTGTCTCCTTAAATCCCTCCCTACCTTCCCTCCCTCTCCCATTCCTGTGTCTCTCTCCTCCCCTCTTCCCCACCTACATGGCTGTGGTTCCCCTAGATTGTGTGTGGTTATGCCTTCGATGGGTCTAATACATGAGTTTAACACTCTAGCATATGGGAGCTCACAACGACTTCCTCAACAAGACTCCCAAAGGGAGTCTTTCCCAAAGGGAAAGAATTAAAGTCAAGAATTCATGAGGGGAATTCCATTAAATTAAACAGCTTTTGCTTAGCCAGGGAATTGGTCAAAACTGCAGAGTGGGAGATAATCATGGCCTGTGATTTCTCCAACAGGGGCCTAATATCCAAAAGTTACTAAGAACTTTTTTTTTTTTTTAAACATTGAGCTCAGAGCCTTTTCGTTGTGGCTTTTATTCATTAGTCTTGGCTCAAGTGAATGCAATCAGGGTGGTGGTACAAGTTATCCTCTGGGTGAAATGTCTACTAGATTCAAAATACTGCATGCATTGTCTCCAATCCTTATGAACGATGCCCAACATGATTAAACTAAATAAGAAAAAGCAACAATTAGTGAGTGGCACAGCTAGGACTTGAACCTAGATCTGTCTTGCTCTATCAGGACACATTGTCTTAGTTAAATTTAATCCTTTTATAAAGTGTTGCTCCCAAATGCTTGAAAATAATACGGAAATCCTGGCAATGTCCCTACTGGAGCATCTCTTTGTTCAAGGTCTTTTTGGTGGGAGGGAGAATCAGGAAAGTGTGCATGTGCACCTAGCAGCAAAACATGCATCTTGGGGCTGGAGCAGTGGCTTGGTGGTTACAGCGCTTGCTGGCATGCTCAAGTACACGAGTTCAAACCCCAGCACCCATGTACACAACTAAGTGTCAGAGCAATGAAAACCATGTGAAAAACTCAATAAAAATTGATTCTCTCTATCTCTCTCTCACTGTCCTTCTCTCTTAAAACAAACAAACAACAACAACAACAAAAGCACATCTTAGTTTAGATCTCCATATTCCAGGTGAGGGGCCCATGACTTTTCCTCCAACCATTCTCCACCAATGGGGTCCTTGGCTCTCCACTTTCCTGGTCATGTTACTCCAGAGCTGTACTATGTCAATGTCCTTCACTTTAGGTGGAGCCTGGAGCTGAACATGCTACCTCTGCAGTCCCCTGGATGCAAAGTCACTCCAAATCAGCACCACTGCTTTCGTTGTGATGCATGCACACTGAGCTTCTGTGAGCTCACCAAGATTAAACGACCGGAGCAAGGTCATCTGTAGTTGATGGCTACCTGTAAGACCCAAGCCTTTTCATTCTGGTCCTAGGACTTTTTCCTCTAAGGAGATGAAGTTTTCCCCTGGCTAATAAAATGTCTGTTCGTGTCATATCCAAAGTCACGTAGAGATTTTCTGTTAACACAGTAAAACCTGTTTTGCTTTATATTTTATTCTCCAAATACTGCAGGAGAAAGAGCCTTGTGTAAATAAGCCCCTATGGAATCTCTGACCCGCAAGGATGCTAGTCTGTACGGGAGCATGTCTAGGTCTCCCTATTTCCATGACCTCAAGAAAGACTTTACAGGACCTCCATTCTCTTTTACACCGAGTGTAGGAGAGAAATCCTTACAAGAGCAGGCACAGCCTTAAAGAGTCAGTAGCATGATCTCTCTGCAGACATTACTAGTATTTTTCTTTGCTGTCTATAAAATGAATTCAACATTTTGCTAAAATTCCGAGGGCTAGGATCCCATCTCTTATGGACTAGTTTCCATGGGTTGGTTGGTACCTGATCTGTAAAAGAACACTGCTGAGAGTTTCCTCACCTTGCACTGTTTTTTTAAAGAGAGAAGGAGAGAGAGAGAGAGAGAGAGAGAGAATCAATTTTTATTGAGTTTTTCACATGACTTTCGTTTCTCTGACACTTAGTTGTGTACGTGGGTGCTGAGGTTTGAACCCTTGTACTTGTGCACACCAGACAAGCACCGTAACCACCGAGCCACCGCTCCAGCCCCACCTTTGCACTTTTTACCTGGAGGAAAAAAGAAAGGGAGTAGAAATAAGGAGATGGAGATTAATAAATCCTTGTCACCCAAGGACTCAGCTGTAGGCATCACACCCTCCTCTTCCAGACTTTCCTTGCCCAGCTCCCAACCTAACTCCTTTCCTGCTTTTCTTCCACATCGCTGGTGGCTCTTTCCCACTTTTCGTTGTCCACTTGTGCCATCAACACGGACCTCTCACTGTCAGAGCACCCCAGGGTTCAGTCCTTTCCTCTTTCTACATTCATCCCCTGGCTTTAAACACCACGCTTGTGTAGGTGACACCCAAAATTCTATCTTACACCCAGGCTTTTCTTTTAAACTCGACATACCAACCCAACTGCAGGTCTCAGTTGTGAGGCACTCAGACCTCACAGGTTCAGAAGCAAACTGGTGATCACACCTCCAAAACACACTCGGCTCTAGTCTTCCCCATCCCGGTTGCTCAGGCGGAAGCACCCGAGGTCATTCTTGCCTCTTCTCGCTCTCTAAGGCAACGTGAAATCTGTGAGCTAGTCCTATTGCCTGCACCTTTTTCTTATTCTATGGCATCGTCATTTTATAAATGTTACAATATTCAGTTAACAACAAGTGGATATGTTCAAGGCATAGGGTGACGGATCCGACACCTGTATACGCTGCGTAATAATCACTACAACCAAGGTAACATATCCACCACCATCCAGCTCTGCCAGAAGGGAAGCAACGAAAGCATGGCAAGGACGCTGCTTCTCAGTCATCAGATCAGCCAAGATCCTGAAGATGGTGACCCAGGGTCAGGTGAGTCCCGTCCAACAGTCCTCTTCCCACATTGCAGGCGACACTGTGGATTGGTGCTCGTCTAGTTATTTTTGTTGCAGAACAAATCACCCTGAATCATCTCTTGTGGTTTCTGTGGGTCAGGACTTTTGGACTGGAGGCTGCTGGAAGAGCTGGCCTTTACTACAGGAAGGCTACCGTCCGGAGTCATCGGGAGACGTCTTCGTCCTCATGTCTGCCAGCTGGGAACCTGGCCAGGCTCTTCGCCCCTCCATGTGGTTATTATCGCCTTGGGGAGGGTATTTTCTTAGAAACTGTTTAGTTGAAATGGGCCATGCATGCCTTAAGTGCACAAATCTCAAGTGCACAGTTACGTGAAGTTTTATAAAGTGAGCATAGCGGTAACTCTCCGAAGTCGAGGTTGAGCAGATCACCAGCAGATCATCAGCAGAAAGAGATGTCCTTTATGCCTCTGTGCCAGTGCTTACTTATCTTATCCCCAAGGATAGCTATTCTTTTTTTTTTTTTTTAAGAAAGAGTGGGACAGTGAGAGAGAGAGAGAGAGAGAGAGAGAAAGCAAGAGAGAGCGAGCGAGAGAGAGCAAGAGAGAGAGACCGAGGGAATCAATTTTATTTACTTTTTAACGTGGCTTTTGCTCCCACACTTCGTTATGCATGTGGTACTGGGGTTTGAACTCATGTCTTTGCACATGTGAGGCAAGTTCTGTAAGTGCTGAGCCACCGCTCCAGCCCCAAACATAGCTATTCTAATGGTGGTTATCATCAGAATTTATTTATTCCTTTTTGAAATTTCTATGAAAGGATTTATGCATGTGTGCCCTTTTATTTCTAGCTTCTTTAGCTGAACACAGTGTCTGTTACCTTGAGATGTAGCATAAGTTTATTCTTTTTCCTTGCTGTATAGTCTTCCACTGTGTTAAATATATTGTAACTTATTTGTTTATTCTGATTTTTTTTTAAAATTTAGGTCACTTTCTTAGGTCTTCAATTGCTTTTAAAAATCCTTTCAGTTATGTTTATGGATTTCAAAATAAATGTCTTGAACTTGTCATTAAGTTTTTTTCTACATTTAAAAATATTTTTTAAAAGTTTGGCTGTAGCACTGTATTTTAAATTTCATTTCTTTTTCTTTTCTTTTTTTCCACCCCATGGTCCTGGAAATTAAACCCAAGAGTGCTCTACCACTGAGCTACATCCCCAGCCTTCTATTCTGAGACAGTCTCATTAACTTGCAGAGTCTGGCTTTGAACTTGTGATCCTCCTGCCTCAACCTCCTGAGTAGCTGGGATTATAGGCATATACCATTGCACCTGTCTTAAATTTCATTTTCTAAATATTTCCTGCTAGTGAATAGGAATATAATTGATTTTCACATATTGGCATTTTATCTTGTGGCACTGATAAATTCACTTATTAGTTCTAGAAGCCTTTTGGGATATTTCTTTGGATTTTATTTATAAACGTTGGCATCATATTTACTTAGTTTCACTTTTCTTGTCAATTTTAATGTATTATTTATTTATTATTTTATAAATTTATTTACTTATTTGCAGTGATGAGAACAGACTTTCTTATTCTCTTTCTTGCTGAAAATATATTCAGTGCTTTATATTAATTGTGATTCTGGCTCTTGGATTTTAAATATGTGTGTACACACAATCATTATCATAGTAAGGAAATTCTCTTCTGTTTTTTGTTTTCTGAGAGTAATTATGAAAGTGTGTTGAATTTGTGTCACTTTCCCTACCTCTGTTGAAATTAATGTATGTTTTTCTCCTTTATGTGGCCGATATGATGAATTGCAAGGACTAATTTTTTAAATGTGAGTCCAGCATCTTATTCCTGGTATAAACTGCATTTGGTAATGATATATTATCCTTTCTATGAAATGTAATGTTCTTTTTGCTGCTATCAAAAATACTTCTGCACCTATATTCCTGAGAAATATTATCCTGCTATTTTTTTCTTGCAATATTCATGTTAGACTTTGGTATTAGGGTTAAGCTGGGTTCGTAAAAGTTTGGGAAAGATTGATGTCGTTTCTCATTTACATGTTTTCAAGAACTTAACAAGTAAGCCACCTGAACTTTGGATTTTCTTTATGGGAGGTTTTAAGTTCAAATACAATTTATTTAACAGAAATGGAACAAATCAAGGCCATTCATTCTTGAGCTGATTTTCATAGATTATGCTTGTGTAGAATATGACCATGAACACTGGCTCTATTTTATGGCAAACATCTTTTCATAATGTATTTCCTAGTAATTTTTTAAATGTCTATAAGATCTGTAGAAATGCTTCTCATTCCTGAAATTATTAATTTATGTTTTTTCTATTTTAAATTTTATTCTATATTTGGTCAAATGTAGAAGAGTTTCATTGATCCTTTAAAGAGCTAATTTTTGAATGGGTTCTACTTTGGTATTGTTTTTTTCTTTTTCTATGTTCTTGGTTTTCTTCTCTCATCTATCTATGCTATCTCTTCCTTTATACCTATATTTAGTTCCACTCTTCTTTTTACATAAGAAGCTTAGGTCATTGATATAAATGGATAGAAAGCTATTTTATTTTCTCATATAAACATTTCAAGCTACCTCCTTTTCTTAATATTTCTCCAATATTAATGTGATCATTTTTGCTATTATTCAGGCTAAACATTTTACTTTTTTCTCTGACTTCTTTGTTTTTTAATTTACATTTTGGATTTTTAATCTTTAAATTTTTTGATGCATGATACTTAACATGATAGTGGGATTC
>PVKS010008689.1:21538-67294 GCA_004027875.1 Aplodontia rufa | reverse complement strand
AAAATATTAAAAGCAGCTAGGGAGAAGTAACTCTATCTATAGAAGAGCCTCAATAAAATTAACTGAGTCCTCCTCAAAAAAAAAATAGGACTTTCAGTTGTTCTAGGTCCATTCAGAATTGAGTGAATTCATTCTTTGTCCCTTTTTTTTTTTTTTTTGTTTTTTGGTACCAGGGATTGAACCAAAGGGTGCTAGACCATACTGAGCCTCATCCCCAGCCCTTTTAAATTTCTTTTTTTTCTTTTTTCTTTTTAGACAAGGTCACAGTGAATTGCTTAGGGCCCTGCTAAGTTGCTGTGGCTGGTTTTAAACTTGCAAACCTTCCTCCTGTCTCCCAAGTCACTGGGATTACAGGCATGAGACAACTAGTTCAGCAAATGAATTTGAGTTTTTTGAGAAAAACACTGTAGGTGCGTGGAAAGTGTGTGTGCCTTCATTTCTTCTGTGTTTTTTTGGACATACATGGTAATACACCCTGGGGTAGACATGCACATTACATCAGTGTGAAGATGGAAAGCAACATGCTTTTCTGTGTTAAATCTCTGTTTATATACTGTTAGATTCAATTTTCTTGTACTTAAGCTTTTTGCATCTGTAGTCAACTGGTATAATATGTTATGATATAATCTTGTACATATTGTGCATATATGTATATATACAATCTAGTATGTAGGATAATTTTGTACATAAGAAATCTTTGTTATATAGGATAATGTATAAGATTTGTTGTTAAAAATTTATCAACATTTTTAATTTGTGACATTTCCTTTTAATGCCTTCTTATAGTTTCCATTTTTCGGCTTCCAATTTTCTTTCATGTTGTCCACTTTTTTCACTAAAGGCCTTAGCAATAAATTATATTTTAAGTCTGGTTTGATTAAAAAAAAACAAAACAGTAAGGTCCACTTGAAGGCAGGTAGATGAAATATTCCAAGCGCTGAAAAGAAAAGACTGCTAAGAATTCTAAATGCAACAAAAATATCCTTCTAAAATAAAAAAGAAATTAAGACAGTCCCAGATAAACAATAACTAATGGAATTCATCATTAGCAAACCTGCCCTACACAATATTAAAGGGAGTCCTCCAAGTTGAAATTAAGAGACACTACTAGATAACAACATGAAATCCCATGAAGAATGAAGAAAATAATTAAAAGTTGTTACATAGGTGGACATAATAAAAGACAATATAAAGTTATTTTTGTAGCTCTTTAAATCTCCTGATTAAAAATAACTATAGAACATTAATTATAAATCTATTGATGGAAACAATATATAAAGAAGTGATTCATATGACAATAACAGTACAGAGGAGGGAATGGAACTATAGGAGGACACTTTTAATACAGTATTGAATTTCAGTTATTTTTAATCTAAAATAGATTGCTAATTAAGATATTAATAATAATCACTAGGGCAACCACTGAGACCAGGACCAGATGGCTTCACTGATGAATTATTCTAAATATTAAAATACATATACAAAAATGTAAAAGCAATCCTGCACTAACTCTTTATAAAAATTAAATAGGAGAGAATACTCCCTTAATTTATTGTATGTGACAAATACTACGTTTATGTCCTTTCTTCTTCTTGTACTGGGTTTGGTATGTTCTTCTTGAGTTTTTTTTTTCCAATACAGACATTTATAGCTATAAATTTCCTTTTAAGCACTAAACTTGAAAAAGGACATCTATGAAAGAATCTATGACCAATATTGTCAAAGCTTTTGCTTTAAGTGGAAGTACAAGTTAAAGATGTTTACTATTATCACTTCTATTCAATATTGTATAGAATGTACTAGCCAGATCAATTAAGCAAGAAAAATAAATAAAAGACATCCAAATTTAAAAGGGAAGTACAAATCAAAGATTTGATCAAATAATAAGATACTACTTCACATCTACTAGGATAATTAAAATTTTTAAAATGTAAATGTACAGTGTTAATAAGAATGTGGAGAAATTGGAATCCTAATTAATTGCTGGTGGTACTATAAATAGCACAGCTGCTTTGGAAAACAGTTTGGTAGACCCTTAAAAAGATAAACAGAGGGGTTTGGAGTGGTGGCTAGGCCGTTATGGCAATTGCTCAGCATATGGGAGTACATGGGTTCAAACCCCAGAATCCACATACACGACTAAGTGTCAGAGCAATGAAAGCCATGTGAAAAACTCAATAAAAATTGATTTTGTCTTTCTGTCTTTCTCTCTCTCTCACTGTCCCTCTCTCTTAAAAAATAAAAGATACACAGAATATAATCGATTCAGAAATTTCCTAGGCATATAACCAGGAGAAATAAACACATACACACGAAACTTTTGCAGGCATATCCATAGGAGCATTATTCATAATATTGAAAAGATATAAACAATCCAAATATCCATCAACTGAAAACTGGATAAACAAAATGTGATATGCAAAAAACAGGAATATTATTCAATGACAAAAAAGAATAAAATATTGATACATGCTACAATGTGGATGAATCTAAGTGACAGAAGTCAGAGACACAAGCCACGTTACATGCTACCATTTATAAGACATAACAAAAAATAGAAAAATTCATAGAAACAAAGTAGATAAGTGATTAACAAGGGTTTGGGAGAGGGAGGGATGGGTTTTTTTGGGGGAGATGAATATGTTCTAGAAGTAGTTAATGGTGATGGTTCCATTAACCTATGAATTGAAAAAACATTGATCAGTATTGTTTCATAAACTGTTTCAGTTATATATAAATATATATGTGAGCATTCTGATCACAATATGATATCAATCCCAATCAACAAAGTTTGGAAACTATTTTACACTCCTGAGTAGTATGGACTTTAAATGATAGTAACCGTACCCCTTGTAATAGTAATACTTGTAGTTTCAAATTATTGTCACACATAGTTTTCTCTTCTTACAAATGCATACTTTCTTACTTTGCTTATTATTTATATTCAATGAAGTACTATACATTAAACAGTAATGATAATAGCTAATGTTTATTGAATCTGGGTTTTTTCACTAACTCCTAATTCTCATACCAACCATTCAATTTGGGTTTTATCATCCTCATTTTATAGGTGACTGAGTCTGAGAGTGATTATTTATACAAAGCCACATTAAATAATAAGTGTTGGGGGCAAAAACTGATTTGTCTATCTGCTCCAAAGCCAGTGCAAATTTTTAATTGCCATCTTGCTTTTCACTATTAAAAAAATACTGTATAGTATTAGTTGCACAAACATTTACAATTTTTCTTTTGACTTGGGACTTCCATAATATATCTGGTAGATGGATGTTCTCTTTTAATATAACTTAAAATGATTATAAAATACACATAGTCATATAGAAAATAACTAGGAGTATTAATACAAATTATCAATAATCCCACTATTCTATTTTACTATTGTAAGTAAGCATTTTCTTTGTCAGTTATATATTCTAGAATCTAATTTTTCACCTTTGTAATATTATAGTTTATTGAACTATTCCATTAATGTTAGATATGTTAGTTTTCTTAACTCTAACTGGCTTCTTTCTTAAAAGGACATTCCCCTAACAATCTCTGCCTCTTAATGAATCCTAAAATTAACTTCCCACAGGTTCTTTTTTCCAGGGCACTAAGGAATGCTTTGTTATTTTCTTCCTCTAGGGCTTTAATCATTCTATAAAATTTCATAAGCAGGAAAAATGCAGCAGTGCACTAAAAAAGTAAACTTTAAAGTTTGCTGCTATAAGAACCACTGCTTTATGTATCAGCTTTATGTCCCTAACTTAAAGTGATACACTTCATGGGTCAGTCAATAAAGTTACCTGTCTAGGATATTCTGGCATATTCCAAATCTAATCCCAGAGGTCATACTTACTTGTTTATCTTTAAAACACTTTTCCCCCCAATTTAGTATATATAAGAATCACGAGAATAAATCGTTCAACAGTAACAAGGATATCGTGATGATTTTTGGCCATGGTTTCACATAGTAGGGATACAATATCTAATATTCAATCAGGTACTATCCTCTGATTTTGGAAATAGATTTTCACATTTAATTGGATATTTTCTAATGTCCTGATTTGTTCTGAACATTAGGAATACTCCATAAGTCAATACTTTAATATTAGCACTGCTATAGTTTTGATGTTTAATGTCATTTTAAGGTCCATGTCCAAGGCTTGATACCCAGGGTAGCATTACTGGAAGATGGTGGAACCTTTAAGAGCTGAGGCCTGGTAGAAAGTTGTTAAGAGCATTGGGGGCGTGTCCCAGAAGGGGACTGTGGGACCCCAACCCCTTCCTCTTCACCTTTATCCTCTGGCTTTATGATAGAAGTGGTTTTGCTTTACCACATGCTGTCACTATTATCTGCTGCCTTACCACAGGCCCAAACCAACACATTGATCATAGACTATAGGTTCCAAAACTGTGAGCCCTAATAAATCTTTTCTCTTTATAAGTTACTTATCATGGGCATTTTGTTATGGTGACAAAAAGTTGACTAACGTGAGCACATATGAGAATATCAGCCAAAGTAAACATTAAGTCACTGACACGTTATTTTTAAAACATTTCAAAGCAAAATATATTAGAAAAGTGCAAAAACCACAAACTTACAGTCCCATGAACTATAATAAAGTGAATACTTACATAACCACTTCCCAGGAGAATAAATAGGCTATTTCCATCATATGGATGATCTCCTCATATTCTGTCCAATTATTATTTGCTTTCTCTTTCTGATTTGTAATTACCTTCCTGTCTTTTGACACTACAGTTTCATTTTGCCTGTCTTTGAACTTATGTGAAAGGAATCATATTGAACAAATTCTTTCATTTCTGAAGACTGAAATATATACATAATTTGTACGAGCTCTACTTTTTATTGATATACATTATATATTATATAAGTTTATATTATGCATATAAACAAAACTTGATCCATTCTACTACTGATGAGCATTTAGGTTATTTTCAGTTTTGACTATTATGAATGAAGCTGCCATAAACATTCTTGTATAGGTCTTCTGGTGTAAATGTGTGCACCATTCTGGTAGGTATATAACTAGAATTATTGAGTCATTGAGTAGGTATCTGATCAGCTAAATATAGAAATCAATGCTAAACTGTATTCCAAAGTAGGTGTATAAATTTACACTCCCACCAGCAATGCGGGAGACCACTATTTTTGCACATCTTTGACAACACTTGGAATCATCAATTGTTAAAATTTTTGGTTGTACTTCATAATTTTCATTTGATTCTGCTAATAAGTGATGTTGTTAAGTTCCTTTTCATATATATGTTGACCATTTAGACATCCTTTGCTGAAAGGTATTCAACACCAAAACTTGGTTTTAAGACTTAACTTTGAATTATTAACAAAGATATGATACTAAATTCCATTGTTGAATCAATAACTCAGAAAAAAGTATTTTAAGGTAGTATATATATATATCTGGAAGATTGTAGATATATAAAAATGTTTCTATTAGATGAGTTGTTGTATTAGTTTCAGAAAGTGACAAATCATTTGTTCATTTGATTATTCATGAGTTCATTAAAAAATTATTAGATACCAATTTATTCCTGGCATTTATTCAACATTAGATTTCCTCAAAGGTGGAATTAATAGACCTGAGATCAAGTATGAAGAGTGCTGGAGTGCACAAGCCATCAGAATAAACAGAATTCCCAGACTATGTCAACCATCTCCTTGAACTAGCACCTCAAAATTTCAGTTCAGGCCTATGTCATGAAAGGCCCAACAGACAAGCCCCACATCAGCATGATATCCAGTCCCTTTCACATGAAGGGAACCAGCAGGAATGGATTTGGTGCCTGTGCAGTCTACTTGGTGTCCTTGGGTACTAACTTGTCCAATTTTGACAATAAGAGGAAAATAGTACCTTAACCATGGATGGGAAAGAATATGATCAACAGGGGCTCAGATTCTGCAGGATAAGTGTATGGGTCATTCCACACGTGGCTCTTAGATGAGTCAGCTTGGTATGTAAGACTGTAGCTAAACTATAGCCCTACTCCTTCTGCCCAAATTTGGTTCCTTCCCTTCCACAGTTGTTGATCCTATGAATGTTCAGTAATAAACTTCCTTCATGCTGATTCCCATTTCAGAATCCACTCTCTGAGAGAGCCACGCTATGAGAGTTTTCAATGGAAAACCAAATGCCCTCATAGACAGTCTAGTGATAAATATGTGTGTTAATATATGATTAGAATGAAGTTTTTGCTTTTACTTTAAAAATATTTCCCCTTTACAATTTAAGTAAATTTGAGAGGTGAAATCTTTTTAAAGGAGATTTGATCTGGAAGATAAATGTAAAATAAAAAAAAAATTTAGCGTGGTTATACAGGGCCAAATTAACATAGGAGGCTTAAGATTTCTGACGTTGGAAAGCCAGCTCGCAGTGCTGGCCTTTTGCCAGCATCTGGGAACTTAATGGTAAACAGTTCCTTACCCTGATATAAAAATTTTCTAAAAATGGTAAGAATGAGTCTGTAATTTTGGTAGAGGCCAGGTAGAGAATGATTACATGATCTGTCTCTAGTAAAAAAACTTAGGTGTTAAGAATCTAATAAACATCCCAAACAGATAAACTTCATGTGCTGTACCAAAGATAGAACTGAGTGTGTTCTATGAGACTACTCAAGAGGACTTTGGAAGTTTGCACCTAGTTTTCTCAGACTTCATCCCATAAGCCTTTTCCCTCACTGACTTTGCTTCATATCCTTTCTTTATAATAAATCTTAGCGATGAGTACAAGTATTTGCTGAGTACTATGAGTCCTTCAGTGAATCACGAACATGGGAGTGGTCTTATACCTGAAACAGTGGTATGAAAGTGTTTACAGGTAAGTTCTCTGTCTGAATTCACTTCCATATTTAAATTACATTATATTTCCAAATATGAAAATGAATAAAGATTTTATTTACAATATAAATCATTTATGACTATTCAAGAAAGAATACACTTTGATGCATTTAGCAAAATATTGGGCAAAATGATGCTACCTCATTAAGCTCCACCAAAGAAACTTGATATATTGCATATTCCTTGAGTGCCTCTTACCTTGACCTATATCCTAAACTGGTTTTTTGTTCACATAGAAAACAAGAGTTTAAACTGCACTGTCATCTATATTTCAGTGTCCACTAAAAGGGTTAGGGCCAATACTTTAACTGTGTTTATACTGTTATTAATGGTATAATTTTAAGCTTGCCTTGGGTACTGCATTGTTTTAGTTTAAAAAATAAGCTTGTCCTACATTTGAAGGCTAAGAATGTTTTTGAATGTTAAAAAAGTATATAAAAGAATGAACAGAGATTACAAACTTCTTTAAGTTCTCTTACCATCTGCTATTTTATATTATTGCTATAAAATCTAGAAGTTCAACTTCCAAAATATAATGGACACCTGTTTTGTCACTACCATTCACGAGCAAATATAATTAATTAGAAAGAAAAGATATAATTAGGCTTACGTTTTCACTAGATTCTCTTTCATTCTAGGCAGCTGATCCATCTGTTGCCTTTTAGAAACTTGATGTGAGCCAGAGACCTGAAATTACAAAAAGTTGAATGCTGATCTTCTTCTTTTATAATTAATTTCAGAGATAACAAGAATAGTCAATTCTCTAACTCCTCTGCCACCAGGTCCTTTAGTAGCATTCATAAAAGAAGCTGAAGAATAATGGTAAATTCTGACCTCCGGTATGAACAAGCTACTAATAAAGATTCTGGAAATACCTCTATCTCGGCCTCACAGACCATGTGAGGAAACTGTGAAAACTGCATCATCCACATGGAATAGATCATTAAAAGTTTTTAATAAAAGACATCAAGCATGCATAAACATGCCATTATGATAGATGAGAAAACAGAAGCAGCAGAAAAAGCTAATATTTTCATTTCTATTTTGAAATTCCTCCATTATATAAAGAAGATACTTTTTATGAATGGTGTAAACATAACCTTCAGGTCAGGAACAACTGAGTTTGATCACCTTAGAGATGGCAATTCAAGTCACTAGAGAATGAGATCATACAGTAAGAGCAATACAGAGAAGCAAGAGACTCAGTGATATAAACCTGAAAGCAACTTTTAAGGGGATGGGAGACTCACTGAAGGTAAAAAAGGGCCATCATTTAAACATCAGGAAAACCCAAGAAAAAATACTGTCGTGGAAGTCAAGTATGTGTATTAGAGGTTAGGAAAAATATTCAAAGAAGTGAGCACAGACATCTAATATCACAGGTTTGAAGAAGAGTCTTTGTATGCAGCTATTAAATGATAAACATAGCTTCTGATGGGGTCAGAAGAGAGATGAAAAGAGGTTGAGCGGTATCTTCAAAGCAAATTCAGTGAGTATACCCACTCATTCATGGCATTTGGCTGAGAAAAAGCAAACTATATTGGTAGTTTTATGAGGACAGTTGGGATAAAACAAAAATTTGGGGTTTTTTTTTCATTAAAGAGTTGAGTACATTGCAATCAAAGGATAAGCCACAATCAGTGAAAGAAAAATTAAAAATAAGAAGAAATTATTATTGAATCCTAGAGGCAGCATATAACTTTGGGGAAAAGATTGGATTCGTTTTCTTTAAGACAAGAGGAAAAATAGGAGTAGTGGATAAAGATATGTATAAATCTGAAGGTAAAAAGAAAAAAATTGGATTTTATTCCTGATATTCTTCCCCTCCTATCTATCTATCTATCAATCAATCTATCTATCTATCTATCTATCTGTATTAGATCATTTGCTAAGAGATACAGGTTCAGGTTGTACTAGAATTAATTCATTTAGCAAAAGTTATTGAGCATCTACTACGTGATACCACTACATTAAGGACTGGGTACAAAGATAAATAAGTCACAGTTCTGTTGGGGAACTGTTGGGGAAACAGCAAAACAAATAGAAAATTACAATTAAGGACCTTGATAAAGGTTGCACAGGTGCTTTGTGAGAACACAGGAGATGAAGCTAACTCAGGCTATAGGGGACTCCAGTTATAGGGGACTGGAAAAGTAACCAGTTAAAAACTGCGGAAAGGATATTCTAGGTAGAAGAAACAGCAAGGGCCTCAAGTATAGAGCAGCATGAGATATGTAGGAAGTGCATAGTATTTGGTCTAGCTGCAGTATAGGATGTTTGTAGGGAAAATGATAAGATAGGCACTGCCATGTTGGAGAAGACTTTGTTGACTACACCAAGGAACTGTGCTACAATCTTTTGGGCAATGCAAACAGAAAGTATCATGATAGAAAATTACACCATACTATCTGCATTTTTAGATTGATCACTTAGGCAGCCAAGAAGAAAAATAGATGTAGTAGAGGTAAGACTTTGCTAAATTTTAAAATGAACAATAATAAAACAGTTGTTCTAAAAGGCCATAGAAATGCAGGGACAGTCTGAAACCTATGTTGTGAGAGATAACCAATATAACAACACTGTAGCTCAGAAACAAAACAAAGCAAATTAAACAAACAAACAAAAAACCTATGGAAAGATGCAGAATTGTTTCCAAATTCTTGAAAAGCCATCATGCAGAGGAGGAGTGTAGACTTTTCCTACATTCTTTTTTTTTAAAAGAGAGAGGGAGAGTGAGAAAGACAGAGAAAGAGAGAAACAAGTTTATTAGTTTTTCACATGGCCTTAGTTGCTCCAACACTCAGTTGTGACGTGGTGCTGGGGTTTGAACCCGGGTCCTCGTGCTTGCCCCTTTCCTACATTCTTCACAGGATGAAAAACCAGGGAATTTTAAGGAAGTTTCAGGAAAGGAGAATAAGAATCATTATCTGATTTATTTTAAGAATAAGTCTAGTAATTACAACTGCTTGCTGGGGACTGGAGCACTGTCTTAGCAGTTGTGGCGCTTGCCTGGCAAGTGCAAGGAAGCGGCTTCGAACTCCAGCACCATGTACACAGCAAAGTATCGGAGCAATGAAAGTCACATGAAAAACTAAATAAAATTAATTCTTTCTTTCTCTGTCTCTCACTGTCCCTCTCTCTCTCTCTCACTATATATAATGAGATATATATATATATATGCTTGATGATGAATTTAGAACTACCTCAGACCTCAGATCCCTTATCAATAAACCAAAATTAGTATATTCAACATCCCTCAGACCCACTGTAAAAATTCAGTCTTTGTGGGAATAAAAGCTAAAACTTAAATTTATTACATATTGCAATGAACTCTCAGCAATTTTTCTACCTGATTATTCAGTAATGCAATGTACCTGTATATTCTTAGAAAGTAATACCTATACTGTACACACATTGTACAAATGAGAAGAACTCTGAAATAGGGCAATTCAGTTTCAGTCAAAACAGTGGTTTGATAGTGAGACAGCTGCAGAAGTATAAAAAGCAGATTCAGCAAATAGCTCTAGTTATCTACCAAAGAATCAATTATTTATGTATTCAGCACAGAAAGAACTGCAAATCATCCATTAACCTTTCCAGTCACTGCAGTATCCTCATGGTCAGAACAGTCTTTGACTATAAAGATTAACAATTCACTTTAGAATGAAAATCCTTATTAACATTTATACTGGGGACAGGATGAACATCTGCCTGGGAAGCTGTTAAAATAGGTTTTGATTGTACATTCAGTGATCCTGTACAGTTAGACCAGGATTGTTCCACCTAAATGAATTTTTTAGATCAACAAAAGTAAATGAATGCTTCAAGGATTCATGCTAAAAGACTTGACTGTACTCTTCAGTGTTTTATACATCACCTTTTTCATAGTGACTATGTTTTTTCATTATATACATAAATTTTTGTACTATGTTCAGTTTAGTAAATAGTTTGAACATTGACTATTTGCCACTCTTTTTGATCAGTATAAGCTAATAGCAAGAATGAGGCACTCTGACTGACTTCAGGAACCTAGAACTTAGTGAAGATCAGCCAAGGGACCAGAAGCTAATTCGAAATTCTGATGGTACTGTCACCAAAACAAACTAGTGAGATTAAGAAAATCAGGAAAATAATGTTCACCGTTTGTTGAGATTTAGAACCTATCATGTGCCAGGGTTTATTATGCTTAGCACAACACATATGCCATGTTGCTAAACACTCATAGAAAAAACATTGAGATTAATATTGACATCATATAGATTCCTTTTCTACAGGTGAGGAAGAAATGAAGTCCCAGAAAGGTCACACAGCAGTAATTGCAGGGTTGGGATTCAAATCCAAATGTGCAGTGGCTCTATAGCCTTTTCATCATGTCAAGGTCTCATAAAGGAGGTGGAGTTTCTGCTAGATCTTGAAAGAGGTAGAATTAACATTCATGAGAAGGAGAATACTTCACGCAGAGTCATGGATTCAGATGAAATGCACTAGGGTACCTGTGCTGTAGTAAGAATCATGCTTCTAACCCAGTGTCAAGGACCATAAAGTTTGAACTGATTGTCCATTTTATGGATGAGAAACTACAAGGACTGATTCTATCTTGGCTCCACTTCCTATTAAGGTTGGTCAACACTACAAGTCCAAGATTCCTTTCACCTACTGTTGCCCTGACATTTATTCTAACATTTTTCTATTCATCCCATTTTTGGTTCCAATTCTCAGGTCTAGCTCCCTTACTCTGAATTCTTTCATTGATCCCTCTAGATACTCTAGATTTGATTAGCAGATTACTCTTTATGTGAAGTCCACCCTCAAGGTCCTCCATGACTATCACTGTTTTCAGAGTTAAATCCTAGGCTATCTTTTATTTTTTACCTTATTTATTCTTCCTGATGTATTTCATTAATTCACATGACTTCTGTTACTATCTACATGATAGTAATTTCCAAATCTATATTCTAATCTTTAACATTTTCCTGAGATTCCTATATGTAATAATTACTTTATGGGTTCTTCTGTTTGGATACCACACTTTGAACTCATATCCTAATCTTAAAATAAAGATAATATAGATTAAATATTTAAACATCAAATAATAAAAATATCAAAAATAAAGATAATATAGATTAAATGTTTAAATATCAAATAAAAACATGTAAATACTAAAAGATGCAGGAAATGTCATAAACATTGAGATGAAGATGATCTTTTTAACTATGACATCAGAAACCATAAATAAAGCTCTGGCAATATAAGAAAAGCTCTATAATTCCAACAATATAATAAATAAAACTGAAAGACAAATGAAAAACTGAAAATACATGCAACACAATTTACTTATCATTTTCCTATCCTGTACTTCTACCAAAAGTAATGCTGTGTCTACCTTGGGCCTTACCATGCATAGTTATGAAGCAATAACTGAAGGATAGTAGCTCATCTATTTGAATCCTAGTGATCATGAATCAAACTAAAAGGATAACTAGGGAAGAAAATATGCACGGTAATCTCCTAATTAAGGAGACTGTTGTCTCCTTTTTACCTTTTTGTAAATCATATATTTCCAGAATGGCAAAGATAAAAAATACAAGCAAAAAAAGTTGCTGGAAAAGTGGTGGGGAGAAAGGAACTCTTGTACACTGTTGGTGAGACTGCAGACTAGTGCAACCTCTCTGTAAAGCGGTACGGAGACTCCTTAAAAATTAGGGATAGAACCATCCACCACATGACCCAGCTATTCCACTCCTGGGTATTTTGCTAGAGTATGTAAAGTTGACATACTACAGCGACATAGCTACATCAATGTTTATAGCAGCACAATTCACAATAGCTAAATTGTGGGATCAACCTAGATGCCTATCATTAGATAAATAGATTAAGAAACTGTAGTACATTTATACAATTGAGTTCTACTCAGCTATTAAAAATAATGAAATTGGGGCTGGAGCGGTGGCTCGGTGGTTATGGCGCTTGCTGGGGATGTGCAAGTATGTGAGTTCAAACCCCAGCACCACGTACACAACAAAGACTCAGAGCAATGAAAGCTGCATGAAAAACTAAATAAAATAAAAACTAAATAAATAAAAACTAAATAAAGTAAATAATTTTTCTCTCTCTTTCTCTCTGTCCCTCTCTCTAAAAAAAAAAATGAAATTATAGCCTTTTCTGGTAAATGGATAGAAATGGAGAAAATCATGCTAAGTGAAATACAGAAACTCAAAGGCCGAATGTTTTCTCTCATATGTGAAAGCTAGAGTAAACTAAAGGAAAGGGTGAGGGAAGGACAAGATTATATAAAGATTCATCAAATGCAAATTAACTTACGAACTAAGGAAGCCCGGTAGAGTAAAAGAAAGAGAATGGTAGAGGAGAGGAAAGAAAAGAGGGAAAAGAGGAAGGGAACAGGGGAGAAAATAAATATTGTATAGTATACTTTGCCCTGCTGAGATACAAAATAGTTCCCATGTAATCATTAAAAATTGGAAAAGTAAAAAATATATATTTATATATTTGTTTATATATATATATATATGTATGTGTGTGCATTTGGCTAATTTCACTGAGCTCCCTTTGATTACAACCATATATATAATCAAAGGGAGTTCAGTATAGGAAAGGAGCCAGGGAGGAGAAGGCAAGGAGTGGCAAGTGCTGGGGAGGGAAGTGGGCTAAAATATATTGTTATAGTTTATGCATGCATGAATGTGTAACAACAAATCCCTTCATTACGTACAACTATAATGCAGCAATAAAAAATTTTAAAAACACATCATATTTTCCTTTCTACATCCATATTTAGAAACTTGGTAGCTTTTCTGCATAATTCCAATGTCTGTTTCTCTAACCACACACAAACACACATACACAAACAAATCATAGGAAAAAGTAAAATACAGAACTTAAGGTCAGAGGAAACCTTTGAAATTTAGAAGTAAAAGCAAAAAATTACCTGAGACATTTCAGCTAGGTATTTCCGACGTTCATTGTTGATCTTGTGATAAGCCTACGTAGAAGATACGAAAGTAAAGAATCCAACATAAGAGAAGATTAGCAAGACAATTACCAAGTTAAGGTTCATGTCGCCTGCTTTTTTTTAATACTGTAGGAAATGGTTTTATACCATTTTATGAAAATTACATAGTAAATTTGTAGATAATCCTAGAAATAAAGGCAGCTTCAAAGGAATTGTTTAGTAGAATAAAAACAAACCTTTGATTCTTGTTCCAGTCTAAGTGCATAGTCTTTCACTTGATTTTCAAGACTCCTTTTTTCTTTTTCTAGCTGTTTAAGTAATATATTTAAGGATTCCTGAAAGTATAAATAGTAAATTTTTATATGTACTCATATTCTAAGCAACAATAAGAAATGACCACCAAATTCTTCACTAGAGAATGCCTTCCACACCTAATATTCTGTGATTTCATAATTCCAGTAATAGTAATAAAAATCAAAATATTTGTTGAGCTCTAACACTATTATATTGTATTATACTAAGTCTTTTCCATAGATTATTTTATTTAATCCTTATAACAATTCTTGAGATTCCTAATATGTATTTCCATTTTACTGTTGAGAAAACTCCAAGTTTTAGAGCATATATACCTGGTCCAGAGACATGCAGCTCATCAATGGTAGAGCTGGAATTAGAACTCAGGTGAAATAATTCTAAAAGCCAGACATTCTAAAAACTTATTAGTATTAACAATTAATAGCAGGCAGTCATACTATTATTATCCTTGCACAGGCAAAGATATTTATAGACAATATCCTATATAATTTTTAGTCCATTTTTGCATGGTGGTGAAAGCTACATGAGAGATTAGGAGAGAATAGCCCTCCACATAGAAGGGAAAGTTTATGGCTCCTTTCAGAAAAGGAGAAAATGGAGTACATTATTTTGATTCACATCAGTAACACCGTACTATCTATCTATCTATATATATAGTACTATATATATATAATTATAAATTGCTGGAGAATTGCACAATTAAATGCATAATTTATATCTGTCAATTTGAGTTACTCTGCTTTTCTAGTAATTTGTGAAATAAATGTAAGCAAACTCTTGTAAAAGCTTCAACTATTGTGATTCAGGGTGCCTGGACTGAGGGCTTAGTTTCCAGAACTGTCCTACTCTGTAATATTCTCACAATAGATCTGATTATCAACCTTATTGTCTATTCTACCATTCTGCTTCTCTCCTTTGGCTTGATAATCTCACTTTCCCTATCACCCTCCCCCACTTTCTCTCATCAATGTCCCCTCAAAAACTCCAGAATTTCTTTTCTGAATGCTACTTTTCCTAAGAGACTTCTGCACTATCCATTTTGCTTTTTCAGAGAGGGCAGATGTGAATTTCTTGAGTACCACATGTAGAAATATGGAAAAACTTTCAAGTGCCTTACAGTCTTTTGCCTGGCCATTATGTTACTGGGGAAAGAAATCTGTATAGATCTGATGACGACTAGGGGCAAAGAGGTCTGGGGAAGAGGAATGTGGAGGGTCCTATTGAAGTGGAAACAAAGGTGAGATTTCTTGTGTATTATTATGTATTGCACAATAATCCTCACCAGAAAGCACCCACTATAGAAGAGGTATCAAACCAAATGGACCAAAGATTTTTTTTTTAGTCAAACTAACCTTTGCTCAGAACTGCTTTGGCTATTCTGAATCTTTTATTCTTCCAAATGAATTTAAGGACTGCTTTGCTCTAGTTCTGTGAAGAATGTCATTGGTATTTTGATGGGGATTATAATGAATTTGTATAGTGCATTTTGACAATATTAATTCTGCCTATTCAAGAACATGGAAGGCTTTTTCCATCTTTTAGATATTCTTCAATTTATTTCTTCAGAGTTGTAGAGATCTTTCACCTCCTTGGTTAAAGTAATTCCCAGGTATTTTATTTTTTAGAGGTTATTGTGAAAGGGATGGTTGCACAATAGAGATAGATGGTCATATGATTCTTGTTCTTTTTTTTAAGAGAGAAAGGGACAATGAGAGAGAGAAAAAAAGGAATCAATTTTATTTAGTTTTTCATCTGGCTTTTGTTGCTCAAACACTTCCTTGTGTATGTGTTGCTGAGGTTTGAACCCACTTCCTCACACATGCCAGACAAATGCCATAACTGCTGAGCCACCACTCCAGCCCCATGATTCTTGTTCTTAATTCTATTTAAGTGGTTAATTACATTTATTTATTATTACATTTGTGTATGTTGAACAAACCTTGCATCCCTGGGATGAAGCCCACTTGATCATGGTATATTATCTTTTTAATGTGTTTTTGAACGTTGTTTACTAATATTTTATTAAGAATTTTTGCATTGGACTGGAGAGGTGGCTCAATGGTTATAGCACTTGCCTGGCATGTGCAAGGATGCAGGTTTGCAACCCAGCACCACGTACACAACAAAGTGTCAGAGTAATGAAAGCCACATGAAAAGCTAAATAAAATTATCTCACTCTCTCTCTTTCACTGTCCCTCTCTCTTAAAAAACAAAATTTGCATCTATGTCCATTGAGCAGTGGCTCAGCAGTTCAAGTGCTTGCCTGGCATACACAAGGAACTGGGTTCAAATCCTGTACCACATACAACAACTAAGTGTCAGAGAAACAAAGGCCTGATGAAAAAAAATAAAAGTGATTCTCTATTTCTCTCTCTTACTCTATCTCCCTCTCTCTCTCTTAAAAGCAAAGATGTGTCTTTTTCTGATTTTAGTATAAAAAAGGTAATTTCACAGTATCAATGCAACAAAGAGTTGGTTTTAAAAAGATAAATAATATTGAAAAATCCTTAGCCAAACTAACCAAGAAAGAAGATCCAAATAAACAAAATTAGAGAATAAAAAGGAGACATAACCACAGACCCTTCTGAAACCCAGAGGATTATTAGAAACTATTTTGAGAATTTACACTCTAATAAACTAGAAAATCTGGAAGACACTGACAATTTCTAGACATATAACCTAGCCAAATTGAACCAGGAAGATATAGAAAACCTAAACAGAACTATAATCAAACAATGAAATTGAAGCAGCAATTAAAAATAAAAAGCCTTCCAACAAAGAAAAGACCAGGATCAGATGGATTCTCAGTGAGTTCTACCAGACACTTAAAGAAAATCTAATACCAGTATTTCTCAAATTATACCATGAAGTGGAAAGGGAGGGAATACTTCCAAATAAATTTTATGAAGCCAGTGCATCCCCGATACCAAAATCAGACAAAGACTCATCAAGGAAAACTGGTTTCTTTATGACCCATGATCACAGAATTGAACATTGTAACATGACACTGGGTAATTTAATGTGGTGCATTTGTGACTTTAGGTAAGTTTCTTCAGCTCATTTTAGTCCAATAGACCCAGGTGCCAATTAGCTCTAATCCTGCATAGATCTAGGTTGCTTAATCATCCTATAACTTTTAGTTCTTTCTTACACTCTGGGAAGGCCATTGAACAGGTATCCCTGCCGCTGCAAGACATTTTGCATGTCATAAAATTTTCCAGAAAGTCCACACAGAAGAAGTCCACTCACCTGGTATTGTCCAACCCAAATCTACCATCCAGAAATGACTTATGATGATGATATTTGAACCTCCTGTGCTCTTGGTCTATATTTTGTTACTATAAAACAATACCTGAGACTGAGTAATTTATAAAGAAAATAAATTTATTTAGCTCATGGTTCTGGAGGCTGGAAGTTCAAGGTGGAGGAACTGCATCTGGCAAGGACCTTATGGTGCATCATAACTTTTGTAGAAAAGTGGAAGGGCAAATGGGAGCAATTGGAAGAGAAAAAACACAAGAGGAGGCGGCCTTATTTTATAACTACACCATTCCTGTTAAAAAAAAAACATTAATCCCTCTTAACTACCTTATCTACCTTATCACCCCTTAATGGCCCTACTTAGCAGCACCACAATGGCAGTGAAATTCAACATGAATTCACGTTGAATTTCAGAGAGGACAATTCATAAAGAAGCCACAGCATTTGCCAACACTTTAGCACAGGCATACTGTGCCCAGCCTTTAGGGAGGTGTGTGATCTTATCCTTAGATAAAGTGGATAGGAGTCAAAATAATCTTGTAACGTGAGTCTATCTCATAATGTTTCTGGGATCATACTACTATGACTTTATTAGTATTGAATGAATAATGAACACCTTCTCCTTCTGGGCATAGAGAGTACATAATATATTTATTTATTGCTAGATCTGGTCTTCTACTAGCACATCTCAAGATAAGTCTAGAACTGCCAATGTGTGTGTGCCCTGAAGATTCTTTGCAACACGCAAATGACTAAAAGTGCTATTAGTTCTAAACAATACCTAGGAAATAAAGTTGTGATTCAAACATGTTCTTAATTATGGCTCAAATTTCAGTCATAAAAATTAAAGGAAAAAGGTGGCTGCTGGGGTGATGATTGCTGTATACTGACTAGCCCAATATAATGATTTTAAGAGTTACTACTACCTAGAAAGTACACTTGAAGCTCTGCATTCTGCATAAAATAACCATCTCCACTGGCCCAGATTTAGTCAACTGGTCACCTGTACCCAACTCTTAATCAGTTTTGGTGGGGATTAGTGGAGAAGAGATCCTACTGTTGGCCAGTCTATATAAGGTCCTCACTTCTGGACTGTGGGAACATACAAGGCAGTAAAAACTCATTTAGCATTAAATATATGATTGAAGTCAGGTGTAGGGGGTACCATTTTCAGAAGAAGGGGAGTTCTATTCTAGAAGAAGGCAGAGGATATGCTCATCAAACCAAAGGTAACCTCTACAAGGAGATGTTAAAGTCTAGGATTTGGGCATAGTATCTGGGTTGCTAAAAGGTGGGGGAATAAATAGAATTTCACAGTTCAAGGCTATAGCATTGGTTAAATTATTTACAGTCAAGTTCCCAAATACATTGGTGGGAAAATAGAAGAGTGTTGGCCAGGGCCCAGAGGAATAATGTACTACACCCATTTGGTTTAAAAGTTTAATTTCTAAATCAGTAATACAATTTTCAATAATCACAATTATGTATTATATTCTTACAAATTAAATAAAAGATATTCTAGTCAAATTCTCCCAATTCTTATGCTGGGTGCAGTGGTGCATGCCTGTAATCCCAGTGGCTCAGGCTGAGGCAGGGGGATTCCAAGTTCAAAGTCAACCTCAGCAATTTAGTGTGGCCCTAGGCAACTTAGTGAGACCCTATCTCAAAATAAAAAATGAAAAGATCTAGGGATGTGATTTAGTGGCTAAGTACCCCTCAGTTCAACCCATATACCAAAACAAACAAATAAATTCTTCCAACTCTTGTTGGTCATGATCTAAGTCATTAAATCTATTAAAAGAAATATAAAAAGAGGAAACACCAGGTTTAATCTCCATAAAGCACAACTGCAAAATATTTTAAAGCTCATATCTCCTGAAATATAACTAATTTACTAAAAAATTTACTTATTGTTTCCTAAATCCTTGTTACTAATTATTAGCATTTTAACAATTCATATTGAGGGTAAATAGGTCAGCTGAAATGGGGCAAATTCCAGTCTCTCAAAATAGCACCTACAATAAAGTCCTTAGAAGTAATGATCCCCCAGCTAGGCATATTTGATTAACATCCTTGTTAAAACATAATCAGGTGATGTTTCTCAGGTAGGCACTATTATTCTTTGAAAGTTAATTATGCACTGGCATCATGGATGGCTTCTGGCTCCTTTCCTCCAAATATAAACTTGCTCTAGAAAAAAATCCATGAAACTTGAACATATATAAGAGGCTAAACTGAGTTATTTTATAGAAAATGAAACCTTAATGAAATAAACTTCAAAAGTATGAAGAACTTTTGAAGGGATAATCAGTGAGTAGTAGCAGTAGATGGACACTTGCTCCGGGGATTTCAAATTAGGCTACAATAGTGATATCAACCAGTTATACAATCTGTTAAGTATATTTATAGATGCAAAACAGTCTTACCCATGTAAACATTGCTTCAATGGTAAAATGCATTCTAAGTTTTAAAAGAAGTTCCTTACAAATAAGCTACTAGAATACAAATTATTTTTGTATTAAAGGTCTGAAGATTGGGAAGATGGGGGAACAATCCCAGAAGCCAATGTCATTCCTCCACGAACTACCCATTTAACGCATGAGCTCTTCTGGGGGAAACTGCAACAGGTAAAACCCAAGGTGGTTATCCATGTTTTGGCTTTTCCCCTGGATAACAAAGTTTATATCCATTGATTGCTAATGTTTTGATAATGTTTCCCCCTCAACTGTATTTCTATATACTTCTAATAAAAAAAAAACCTAAAAAAAAAAGAATAAAAATGAAACAACAAAAAAATAAATAAATAAAGGTGACCTGAATGAGTTATTGTCCAAAACTCCAGGAGCGCATACTAAATAGGTGCATGTAAAACAGCAGTTAAAATGCAGGGTGATATATTCTTAAATGGAAAATGTGAAACAGATAATAAATGCTTCACAAATTTTTGAGAGAGGCTAATCAAGGTGGGTGGAGCATATAAGGTCCCTAAAATGGAAAGGATTTGGATGTGAAAAGGAGGGACATGAGATAAACCACAAATTTATCATAGGTTTAATCAGAAATGATTATTTAATGGTAGGGTTAGAGCTGAAGCAAAATATATGAGCAATAAATAAAAGGCAAATTAAAATAACTAAAAAAGGACCTGCTAATAGAAGGCCTGGAAAGCTAGGGTTAGGAATTAAAGCACAGTGAGTTATTGGAAGTTATAGAAGAAGTGACATGATAGGAATATTAATTGGCATTCTCTATGACAGAAGGATGTTTGTTATTTATTGATATTTGCAGTTCTAACCTTTGAGGCTTAAATTTTTTAATATGCTTACTTTTTGATTAATCTATATGTTGCTTCTATCCATCCTGACTAGATTTCTTGTCTTATAGCCTAATTTTGTGATTCATTCATTTATTCCAAAAATATTTATCAAGCACCTCCTATGTGTCAGGCATTGTGCTAAGGATATGCTACAGTGAGAAGTGCAAAACCAGACCCTGTCCATATGAAGCTGAGAGTCTAAAAGAGCCTCAATAATGTGGTCTAGCTTAGTGAATATTACATGTAAACTTGAGAAGAATCTGTGTTCTACTTCTGTTGGATGGAGTAGCCTACAATGTCAATTAGATCAAGTTGGTGGATCGTGCTTTTTGCATCAACCTCATATTTAGTGATTTTTCTGGCTGCCTGATCTATCAATTTCTGGCAGGGAGCACTGAAGTCTTCAATTTCAATAGTAGATTTGCCTATATTTCCTCTGATAATTCATCAAATACCAGTTAAATGTTGCTACCAGCTTATAGCCCCAGCGGCTTCTGTTCCAGGTAAGTAGATATTGGTTGTCACTGTCCGGAAACATCTGTTTATCTGCATTTCAGGGTGAGTTTGTACTGAAGCTTCAGTTCTCTAATGGGCCCAAGCAAAGTCATCAATTTCCAGTTAGTTCACCTATTTCTTATTGGACAGGATTGAGGACTGCTGAGGTCTATTATATGCAGAAGCTGAAAGTGAAAGTCACAAACTGTTTTTGGTCCTTTTCTCTAATTAGAATGGAAAGAATGCATTCTCCAAATCAATGACTGGAACCTGTACCCAAATTGGCCCAACAGTGATACCACATCTGGCAAAACAGCTGCAATTAAGGTCACTAATAGGTTAAGTCTGTGGTATCCTACAACTTTCTCCAAGATCCTTCCAGCTTCTGCATGATCAGAATGGCACCAATATCTTTACATCCTTTTAAGTTTTTAATTGTGGCTCATCCTTGCTGTCTTTCCTGGGATAAGAAAGTGGTTTTGATTTCAATTTTGATCTCTGTGGGGGCAGGGGAAGTTCAGGAGTTTCCACTGGGTCTTCACAACCATGATACCTTTCCCTTCAGAGCTAAGGGGACCTAATATGATGGGTTAACTTCAATTTTTAAATGTATCTATTCCAATTATGTACTTAAGGACTAAGAAAATTACCACTGCAAGGATAAGGGAGTCTGTACGACACCAAGGCCACTGTGATTTGAACGTTTGCCTTAGATTCCCACTCTGAGAATCAATGCCAACACAAACCCTGTGCTCAAACATCTTGAAATGTTTAGTTATCTCTTTTTCCCCATTGTTACCTGTTTAAGTAGCCAGAGGTCTCTTTAGGTGAAGACTAGGGACATTGTCATAATATATACTTGAACTGGTGGTTTCAGGGCCCTTCCTTCTATGATTTCAGCCACCTCTTTGGCCAGTGATTCCTGGTTGTAGAAACTGATTCACGTCTAGGAAATGAGCAAACAATTGTGTTTTCTGTTGCATGGATTATCCTCAACCTCCTGCTATTATATTCTTTTTAAAAATTATTATTATAGTTGCTGAACACTACCCTTCTTAACTGGCCTGGCAGCCAGGAGAGGAGGTTGAAGGGCAGTGGTCTGAGTGGGAATATGATGCCTTGGTAGGGGGAGACCTCCTGCATTTTCCCGCACAACAGGTGGTCTAGCCTTTACAAGGGTCACTCTGCATGCCAAGGAGGTCCAGGAGGATGTAGAGTCAACATCCTCAGGGATATCTATCCAGATGTTTTCACAATTTGAGCATCTCTAGTTATTCCTATCATAGTCCTGTAACATAACTGACCAACCTAGGTTTAGCATCCAAATACCTCTAGAGCTGTGTAGCTCTCATAAAGAGGACGGCAATCCGTTGTTCTATTGTGCCTGGCTTTCTACTACTGGCACAAAGGCTTCTGAGAACCTCCCACCAAGGCTTTCTGGTTAGATATTACTTCCTTGTTAAGAGCTCTCAGTTTCTCATTATGCTTATGCAGAAGCCAACATGACTTAGCAGTAACCCCATATTTGCCAAATGCTACCTTATGGCTTCTTCCACAGTATTCCTCTCTACCAGGACTTTTTCCAAGGTCATCATTAGTAATTTGGAATTGAACTGACATACAGGGCCAGATCCATTGGTGTCACATCTACCAATGAGGACAGATCTTCTGAGGTCAGTGAGCCAGGCATGAATCCTCCTCTTAACTTCCTGTTTTGTTTGATCACAACAAGTACCCTTAAGTTTTACACATGCTCTTCTGAGAAGAAGACACCAAAATGGGATTAAATGTGAAAGGATAAAAATGCCTGTGTGAAATGAAATAGGGTCAGAGGCAAAGAGAATGTGGGACAGTAGTCTCACTGCAGTGCAAGTCTAGAAGACTGGCTGGAAACAGAAGTATTCTGGGATGTCATGAAAAACAGTTTGGCAAAACTATCAGGGAAACTTAAGCCAAATAAGCCAACAATAAAGCCCCTTGTATCCCAGAAATAGGTATGTATGACCTTGCATCTCCATTAGCCAATCATGGGCAGGTCACAGCCCTTGGGAAGCATAGCCTCGATGGATTTCAAAGCTTAGCACCTGGAGTCCTCAGCCATCTAATCTTCCTGTCCTAGGAAATCTGTGAGGCACATTGTCTGGGCCACCACACTAACTGTCATAAGGGTATTTCAGTTTTCAACTGAAGAAGACTCTAATTTACTACCCTATATGGTTTAATCCTACCTGGACTCTTTTTAGGAGTAGGGCAGGAGAAGAGAACTGAGAATTCTATTACTGACTCCATACTTCTGTTTGATTCCATTATTCTTAGACCTGTGTCTCATTCTTTACCTTTTCTATGTCTGCCCTAAATTCCAGAGGTATGGCAGTTTAATTTCTCCAGAAAATAGACTCTCAACTAAAGGAGAGTGTCCTGGTTACATAGAGTGGCAAAGGGGTTTCAGTGATCAACTGCTCACCTTTCTCACTCTTGCCTTCTTCCATACCTGATGCTGCAAAATTCCAAAGCACTAAACAAATATAGAGACCCACTACCTTATTGCCATTGGTGTCCCTTCTCTGCAGGTACTTTGCTGTTGCTTCCTCAACTTTTTCAAGTCAACTACTACTCCTCCAACCAGAGCCTTCTCAAATTTGTTTATCTTAACTGTTGAGATTTCCTTCTCTATTTTCTTGACATGTTAAATTTTGCCTAAAAATACTATGATTTTACTTTCATAAATTGTACTTCAATAAACTCACAATTTTTAATGACACTCAGCATAACTTTCCAATTTTACATGGGCTATTTGGATTTATGTAGGTGGAAGTATTTTAGGAACTTTTACATAGAAAAAAAGGGTTATGTATTTGTGAGAAAGCAGCATATAGGGCTGAAGCAGTGGCTCAGTGGTAGAGTGCTTGCCTGGCATATGTGAGGACCCAGGTTCAAACCCCAGCACCACCTACACAACTAAGTGTCAGAGCAACAAAGTCCAGATGAAAAATTAAAATTGATCCCCTCTCTCTCCCCCTCTTCCGCCATTTCTCTCTCACCTTCTCTCTCTCTCTCTCTCTCTCTCTCTCTCTTTTAAGAGAGAAGGACAGTGAGAGAGAGAAAGACAGAGAGACCGAGAGAATCAATTTTTTATTGAGTTTTTTCACATGGCTTTTGTTGCTCTGACACTTAGTTGTATAAGTGGGTGCTGGAGTTTGAACCCATGTACTTGCACATGCCAGGCAAGCACTATAATTGCATAGCCACTACTCCAGCCCCTGTCCCTCTATCTCTCTTTAAAAAAAAGAAGAAGCATATAAAGGCAAATATACAAATGATCAACTAGTATTCAACTAAAAAAAAAAAATCCCTAAAATCTCTTAGGTCCTAGCCGCATAATGCCTCCCTTACTAGTTTCACAACCAGAATGTCTTGCTAAAATGGAAACCATTCAAACCATTCCAGTTCAGTGCATTTTAAAAAAGCACAATACTACTTTTTGATAATATTGAATAATTTTATACTCAAACTCTATGAATTATAGATCACATTTGTAATTATCAATCTGCTCTCTCAATTGATGTTAGGAATTTATTTTAAAAAAAGTTTTTGGTCATGTACTAATTTCATGCACTTCTTAGATAGCTTGTGGAAATGTATTAAGCAGCAACTTCATATCAGTTGTGTACCCCTTGCCTTTCCTGATTTTCTTGATTTTATCCCCATGTATTTTATCCTCTAGCTTGTTGCTGGTTCACTTGATGCTCGTCATAGAGAAAGTATTTTTTCTCTTTTCTGATAAGACTCAGCACTGTACCTGCAAGCAGTTCTAGCTGGTGTGGCCCAAGTCTCACCTCATTCACCTTCCCCTTCTACCTGCTTCCTCTGCGTTGAGTTTCAGATACACTATGCTCTGAAATTATCTATGACTCAGAAAATTAGGATGGTTCATTGCGGTAGTCTCATGGGAATAAAGGCAACATAAATATATTATCTTGGGGAGAAAAGAAGAACGCATCCTAGATTTTGCAAAAACTATACCAGTCATCAATACCCTAGCTCATTAGCAGCAAGATATTTATGATTATCCTTTTGTAAAAACAAACAAACAAAACACACATGCACACACAGCAGAAGTCTGTAGTCCAGTCAGAAGCATTGTTCTAACATTAATTTCTTGGTTTTGATAGTACATTACAGTTATATAAGAGGGTCATCATTGGGTAAAGAGTTCAAACAACTCTATGTACTATATCTGTATACTATTTTTATAACTTCCCATGAATCTATAATTAGTTCATAATAATAAGGTAAAAACCATATGTACTAGATAATTAAATATATTTGGCTAGCAATTTCAAGAGTTTACTGCATGGGCTGCTGCGGTGGCTCAGGGGTTTTGGTGCTTGCCTGGGATGCACAGGGATATAGGTTCAAACCCCAGCACCACGTACACAACAAAGTGTCAGAGCAATGAAAGCCAAATGGAAAACTAAATAAAATTGATTCTCTCTTTCTCTCTCTCTCTCACTGTCTGTCTCTAACAAAAAGTTCACTGTATACAAAAATCTTTAAAATAGTAGTTGATGAATTCATAAATAGAATCATTTTTGCTATGTATGTTTTATTTTTTAAAATTTTTTAAAGAGAGGGAGAGAGGAACAAAGAGAAAGAAGAAACCAATTTTATTTATTTTTTCTTCTGGTCTTTGTTTCTCCAGAAGCTAGTAGTGTATGTGGTGCTGAGGTTTGAACCTAGGTCCTTACACGTGCCAGGCAAGCACTCAAACCACTGAGCCACACCACTCCAATCCCACTATATATGCTTTAAATCATGACACAAGATTGCTTAGGAATTTATTATGGCTTAATATGATAAAATAAAACTGACAATCAAAATGGACAAAAATAGCAGAAATCCTTTAAAAACATTAAATTGTACTATAGTAACTTCTGGGTTCATTCTAGATTCTGACTCTTTAATTTTACTGACTACAAAACAAACTAAAATATCTGCAAAACGTTTTTATCAAGGTAACAGACTCTTCTCATCACTTCCAATTCACTGGAAAACCCTAACTTAGTGTTCTTAATTTTCCTGGAAGCAGTTTTATCCAATTATATAATCAATGATTGCATATTAGAAAACTGCAGCCTGAAATTACAAACGAAAGCTAAATTGGAGGTTCTATTAGAAATTGGTCCCCTTACCCCGCAAAGACCACATACAAAAAAGTAATTATATTATAGAAGAGATGTTTTAGGTACCAATCAGTTCTTAGCATTCCAGGTAGTATCAATTTCACCTATGTTCTTTCCAAATTTGCTTGGAAAAGATCATTTTCTAAAAGTAAACTGAAACACAGAGTAGAAATAAGGAAATTTAGGACACTGACATATTTGAAATAAAAAGATATTTAGAGTTGAATTGGGGGGGGGGGTAATGGGGATTGAACCCAGGGCTTTGTATATGCTGGGCAACTTACCACTGAGTTATATTCCCAGGCTAGCATTTAAAATTTCAAAAATCCTTCATCTCAAGCAGAAAGAAAGCTCTAGTAGTAACCTAATTTTTAAAGAAACTAACGTTAATTGCTAAAGAATACACATTCCCCCACCCCCACCCCCAAGAAAGGAAAAGGAAAAGGAAATGAAAGCTAAAAGTGAAAAAAGCACTTTTTTTTAAGGATTACAAGAGGAAAGCACAAGAAAACCATTTAGCTCATCACAGCTTTCAAACAGTACTGTTCAATAAAGGCAAATCTAACAATGAAAGAGTGCAGCATTCTTCGTGCTTAAACACAGTGCCCTCTTGTGGACACGCTGCTACTAGTTCTGTATACAAAGTGTTCAACTTTGCTCTCTGATTTGAAGTTACATACCTGCCTGCAAACTGACCATCTGGCTCTTTGGGGAAAATGTAAACCTAGTGAGGTCTGCAAAATAATACCCCATGAATCAGCTTGCATTGAATCTGCAGACCTGCCAGAGCCAGGTGGGCAGTAGGAATTCCACTTCTTGCTTAAATACCATACTTTTATGAACTCAAGACTGCTCCATTAATTCTTTTCACTATATTGTTGATATGTCACTCTAATATATTTTAAATAAAATGTACTTATGGATGTCAATAGTGCTTTGAGGTCATTTATTTAATGCCCGTTTATGAGCTTCTAAAATGTATACTCATGACCTTTAGAACATTTCCTAGAAGTTCTGAAGGTGGAAATGACCAAAATGAGTCCAGTGGGATCATGACAGTTGGTGTGCAGTAAGGTAAGAGGTCCTAGGAAGGGTCAAACTGGGCTAGATATCCATGATATGAGCAAGCCCAAATAAAGAAGAATCCGAATCACATCAAAGGAAAGAAACACATGTCACGGGAAGATGGGATAGGGCATCAGGATGAAGAAGAGAAAGAATATGTCAATGAGTGTAGAACATACAAAGGAGCAAAACAGAATGATGCGTGGAGTGTCTAGTTCCTCTGAAGCGTCAACCATGTATAGAGAAAATAGCCTGATGGTTTAAAATAACTTTCTAGGACTTAAAACCATCTCTTACTTCAAGTGTCTCCTGTTAATAAGCAGGGTAAGCAGAGAGGGGTCTTCTGGTCTGTCCTGCAGAAAGCTAAAAGCTTTGGAAGGAAAGCCAAATAGCCAAAAATTAATATTTCAAAAAATAATTTCATCTGAGAATTAACTTGAGAAACCAATTTATCTAGGATTTCAAATTTACCAAATTTTGTTTTTTTAAATAAGAATCCTACTTATATGTAAACTTATATCCAGAACATCATCTTTTTCAGAATATATTTTTCAATGGTGATACTAAATACTAAACCATTTCCATGAGTCTTTGGTTTTTAACAAATTGAACATTCCTTGAAATGCTACTAAATATATATTCACAAGAACATATTTAAGAATTTAGATTTCAGAAAACTGGCTTCCTATAAATTTATTTTTCTATAAATTGATCAATAGTCTTCCAGAGAATGTTTGCAGCGAGACAAAATATTTTCCTAAATAATGTTTTTGTTTCAACATCTTCTTCCCCTCTGGCTCCCACCACCAGCTAGCTAGTCTTGTGACTTTGGAAGAAGGATTCCCTGTAATATACATCTGATTGACAGGGTGTGTGCACTGGTGAGATATTTCCCTGAAGGATCCAAGCTGTCTGGGTGTAATGTAAGACAAGGGGAGTGCACTGATGGAGAAAATAGTGGCTGAAAAAAATAGGGGTCATTAGTTTTATGACTGTGAATCAAAGAGCAGGACTTCCACTGTATAACAGAGTTGACTACAGGGATATAATAGTACTTGTTGGTAGATTCTGTGTAGGAACTCATGTCATAAGACAGACTGTCTTACGCATCTTTTTCTGAGGGACACAGATCCCCCCCTCAAAGTCTATTTTTCTCAAATTGTGGTTGGCAACAGAATTTATTGAAAAACCTGCTAATAAGTACAAATGTCTCCAGGCCTAAAGATGAGTAACCTTTAGAGGAAGTCCTAGAATGTATATGTTAAATAAATGCTCTATATGATTCTTATGCAGACTGAAAATTCAAGAAACCCATCTCAGTCAACAAAACATATGATGGTTCTGTATAGCACAAGGAGGTAAAGAAGAGATGAGCCAATTATTTTTCTATGTATGGTACAGCACCATAGATACTGAATTTCAGTGGGCCAATATAAACTAATGCAAGAAAGACAACATCACAATCATATGCTAACAATGATAGTAAAGCTCTTAAATATTAACCAATATATTATTGGGGAACTTTGTAGGGCTATCTACTAAGTGCCATCAAGTTCTGATGAAGAGCTCAGTTGAATCCATAGGTTCATATCCCAACCAGAAATGAATGAAGCAGCCTGAAGTGCCAAGCAAGAAATCAAAAAATAGTGCTCATTGCATACAACAAAATCTATTTATCCTGAACTTTTAGTTATTTAGAATTTTCAAGAAAGATTCTGGTCTTCCAGTGCTAGTTTAGTTCTGGACACACTTGGAAATTCCTGTTAGGAACACATTAACCTAATGGTAATACCTGGGTCATTTCTCCAGTAGATGCCAACAGAAGGAGCTAGGAAATGTGCACCCAGCTAGCCCAAAGGAAGAAAATCTTCTGTACTGTTTATTAAAAGTTTTAAATCTCTGTCATAGGCCCTACTTTGTGAACAGGTATTAAGAACCACAAAACTGTACTGCAGTTTTTAAGTGCAGAATATTTGTAGCTTACGTAACAGCCCAGCTTGGGAAGCAAAAAGAGATTGCACGTCTTTGGGCTTTATCTTCATTATTCTTCTTTCCAATGGGATTAAGGTTAATTTCCACAACAAATTTGTTTTAATGAAATTTCACTTATTTTTCCTTTATCAAGTAAAGGGAGGACATTGTAATCTATAAAGTTATTCAAGTCCTCACTATTTCAGATACCATGCTATTTTTTTTATCACTAATAATTTTCACAACAACCTTGCAAGAAAGCTTAATTAACTTCATTTTACAGATGGGGAAATTAGGCCTCAGGGAAATGAAGTGATTTCCTCAGTGTCCTATAGTCTGAATTTGAACTGGGACAAGTCTGATTCCAAAAGCTATAATTCTAGATGAAGTAAAAGTTATATTCACTCCATTTTCTCAACTCTACTCTTCCATTTTGTCACTTTTTCTCTCAACATTCTATCCTTTAATTAGTACTTGTTTATTAATAATTTGACAGACCAATAGGCCAGTTTATTCTACCCTGGTCCAGAAGTTTTTTGGAAACATTTTTCTACTGAATAGTCATAAAACTTTCTCCTTGCTTGGCTTCTGTGATGTCACTCTTCCAACTGTGCAACCCCCATCCTTTTTCAATATTTTTCCTTCTCAATTATCTTTACCAAATCACTTTTTTTTACCAATACCTTAAATGTTAATATTTTCCCAGGGTTCCACCCTCAATCCTATTTTTCAGACTCTACTTTTTTTGTTTTTTCCCCCAAGCAGTTTCCTGTACTTTCATGACTTCAAAGGACACTTATGACTCCATGATCTCTATTTTCAGAGACAATTTTTCATAGTCTAAAATAATTTCCAGCTTTGATCACTGTTATCTATATAAAATGTACAAACAAAACTAAACTCATAATTTCCTAATGTCCCAACTACTGATTCCTATAGTCCTGGACATTGCAATCTATAAAGTTATTCAAGTCAGAATCCTCAATCATCCTTAAATCCACTCCTAATCTCATCCTATCACCCATATGTTCATGAAATCATTCCTAAATATATCCTCAATCTGTTTCCTCTGCTCTATCTACATATAGTACAACCAAGTTAAAAAAAACAAAACACCTCATTTTCCTTTACCTAGACTGTGATGAAAGAATCCTAACGGGTTTAATTCTCACACACACCTAGGAATCCTTTTTCCACTGGGAGGTGAAGGGTGTTTTGAAAATACATAAAATGCTTCAATAGTTTCCTATCACATATAAAAAAGGTTCACCTTCCCTAACATGAATATGAAACTCTTCATAGTCCCTGCATGTATTTCCAGCCTTACTTTTCATCACCCCTCTTATTCATGCTAGATATCTTGGGTGTCATTAGCTAGTATGATCCATAGAGACTGAGACTTTATCACTATCTGAAAATTTTTAAATGTACATATCCCATGATTTTAATAATCCACTTTTAAGTACATGTATGCTTAAAGCAGAGATTCTCAAACATTGTTGTGTGTCAGAATGAACTGGAGAGTTAATAAAGAACACAGAGGTGACAAGCTTGTTGAATGATAGGACCTGGTCTCTGTATTTTTATGAAATGTCCCCAAGTGATTCTGTTACTACAAAAGTTTTCAGACTGCTGTCCTAAAGCAGAAATTAACAAACTACAGCCTACAGTCAAAATCCAGTCACTGCTTTTTTATAAACCAAGATTTCATAAACAACATCCCATATATCTGTCATTGAGGTATTGTCCATAACTCCTTTTGTATTAAAACAGTGTGGGGAGGTGAATAATTGCAATAGAGATCAGAGGTCATATGTCTGCAAAACTGAAAATCTAGCCTATTTAGCCCTCTACAAGAGGAGCATTTTGTACCAGGAGACATGTTATATAAGGATGAGATTTTGAAAACTTGCCATGATGAGATTTTTAAAAATCCTCAATACACATAAATAGGAAAAACCAGGTAGAATAATGATATGTACAGTATAATATCTTTTATACTGTAGAAAGGTATTAAAATGAAACTGGAGTGATGCATAACAAATCCATGACTGTATTTGACTATGAAGAGAAGCAAAAGGGACAGAGACAGGAAGAAGGTCAAAAGGGATCTCAAATCTATTTATAAATTGTTTTTGTTAAAGCATTTGAAGTCAAAATTATAAAAGATATCAATACTTATTAATACTAGAGTATACTGTTGTTTGCCATATTATCTGTGCAGTTTTATTATCCAAAATTGAAAAAAATAAACTGAAATGTTCTAATAAAAAAAAACTAATTGAACTTGATGATCCAATGCAGTGGAATATAATGTAGCCTTCAAAATATACATAAAAACATGATAATTAATTGATCTAATTGCCCTGACTGATATAAAATACAAAATTGTCCACACAGTTAGGCAATAATTTTATTTAAAATATTAAAAAAACTAAGTGCAATCCTGTTTCATTCCATTTTTCTTTCAGCTGATTTATGAATTTGCTCTTTTTAATAAATTTATGCATAAAAATTACTAAACAAGTATCAGCACTCAGCACTATTGACTTTATGATTTCATTATTGTCTTTGATATTTTCAAATAATAGTAAATTAATACAAAATACTTTAAAATAAAGATGCCATTTATTTTAAATGACCTTGTGTGGCAGATAAAGTTAATTGCATACCCTGTATCCATTCTATTCCTCTTCCTGCTTATGCTAAACACTATATTTATAGCACATGAATGAAAAGTGAGGAGGACCCTGGATTCCTGGGGCCTTTATAGAGTCACTGCATTAGTAACCAAAAACTTCTAATACTTCCTACTATATAAGAGGGGGGGAGGAAAAAAGTGCTTGTTTAAAGATTTCTCTTACATGCAGCCAAAAGCAACCCTTAACTGATACGTCATGCTAAAATTAAATTAATTATGCCACTGGAAGATTTTAAAAATAATATTCTCTATACCATCTTTAGAGAAGAAAAGTGAATAAAAAAATAACAACAAAACAAAAAAGAATGAAAGCTCTAAATGAGTCTATATCCAAACAAGGACTAGAACTTTACTCTTAATTCAGTGTATAATTTTTTCAAAATATTAAAATCAAGGCCACTTTAGTAATCTAGTTGGAAAATAACATTTCATATTCATTGTCAAACAGCATTTTTAATATAATATGTGTGCCAGTCAAAAACTAATATCCATCCTTTTATCACCCATAAGCAAGTCTATAGTTTGAAATTACTCAAAAATTAGTATTTCAACTAATCAACATTGATTTCATACATGTCTTTATATGTTGCTCCTAAAGATGGAATGATCCACATTTAAAGAAGAAATTTACAAATGAAGCAAATTCATACTCCATCTCATAAAACAAATAATGTCTATCAACTTAAAAGGAAATCTGAAAATGCTTCACAAACATATGTTTGAATTTTACAAATATTGTTCTTTATATTGAAGATTAAGTTATATCTTTTGGAGCTAAATAGAAACTTCTCAACAGAGGACATTGATCAAGCCAATGAATACATGAGAAAGTGCTCTAAATCACTAGTAATCAGGGAAATGCAAATGAAAACTACATTAAGATATTACCTCATGCCAATCAGATTGGCAAAAATGAAGAAAATAAATAACAGATGCTGGAGGAACTGTGGAGAGATAGGTGCACTAGCACACTGTTGGTGGAACTGCAGACTGGTACAGCCCCTCTGGAAAGCAGTGTGGAGAACCCCTCAAAAAACTAGGAATGAGCCCACCATGCGATCCTGCTATTCCTCTCTTGGGTATTTTTCCAGGGGATTTAGAATCAGCACATTACAGTGACACAGCGAAATCGATGCTCATAGCAGCTCAATTTACAATAGCTAAATTATGGAAACAACCCAAATGTCCCTCACTGGATGAATGGATCCAAAAACTGTGGTACATATATTCCATGGAGTTTTACTCAGCAATTAGAAACAATGATATTGCAGACAGACCTTGAATTTAAATGGATGGCTATGGAAGAAATTACGCTGAGTGAAATAAGAATAACCCAGAGAACCAAGGGTCGAATGTCTTCACTCATCTGTGGAGGCTGGAGCTAGACCCTAGCCATTGAGAAAGGAAGTCTATTATCATGTTTTAAATCTGGGTAAGCTGTAATGTCATACAACCTAAGGCATTTGTAGAGATGTGTTGGGAAGGAGTAGGGGAGGGATAAGGGTGGGTAATTGGGGGGGACTCTTGGAGATAAATCTAATTTTCAGAATTTATATATATTATTTCATTAGAAGCTTGTTTGATTGTTCAACAAATAAATTTCTGAAAAGAAAGATATATCTTTTGTCTTTATATTATGAGAGATCTTCACTGGATATAGGATTCTTGGAAACCGGTGCTTTTTGCTCAGCAGTTGGATAGATACTTCCATCATCAATTGCAGGCCAGATTCCTAATTACTGCTGCTCAGAAAACCCTTCTGACCAGAGAATAGAAAGGACCAGTTCCATTATATCTTTTTCTTTTCAGAGAGATGGACAGTGAGTGATATAGAAAGAGAATCAGTTTTATTTAGTTTCTCATTTGGCTTTCCTTGCTCTGACACTTTGTTGTATATGTGGTGCTGGGGTTTGAACTCGGGTCTTTGCATATGAAAGGAAAGTGCCATAACCATTGAGCCACAACCCCATCCCCTGTTAAGTTCTTTTTCTGCTTGGCTTGAGTTGTTCTATATATCCTTAGTCTTTTTTTTTTTAAGAGAGGGACAGTGAGAGTGAGAGAGACAAAGAGAGAGAGGAGAGAGAGAGAGAGAGAGAGAGAGAAAGAGAGAAACAATTTCTATTTAGTTTTTCATGTGGTCTTCATTGCTCTGAGACTTCCTTGTGTAGGTGGTGCTGGGGTTTAAACTCACATACTTACACATCCCAGGCAAGTGCTGTAACCACCGAGCCACAAATCCAGCCCCTATCCTTAGTCTTTAATGAAGAGAAATAATAATTCTTTGCCTCTGGGTCTAAACTTCAGAAAGGCATACTTTATTTAAGAATAACACCAAGAAAAAATAATTTATAAATATGAATGTGTTATAGAGACATATTCTCAGGTAGTAGTAAGAAAACTAAATAAATGTTCCTTACATATACTGAAAAGTACTTTACCATGTCACCTGAGTATAAGGCTACTGATACTCAATTTCTTGAGACCTGGGCTGGCTCATCAAAAGCAGACAGCTAGAATATTTTATATTCTTTACGGAGTATTTTATACTTTCTATTCTATAGTAAGTATTAAAATTCTACCTGCAATTAAGAAAGGGCACCATGGCAAAAACAACTCTAGCAGCAATTTCTAAGTGCCACAAGAGGGAGATATGACTCTACTATAATGTGGAAGGAGGAAAAAACAAAAAATCTAGTTTTCCCATTTAAAAAAAAAGGAGAAAATGTTATTTTCTTGAACTACCAAGACATAAAAATATGAGCATTTCTGAGTTGAAAGTAACAGGAAGGTATGCAAACAGACTTATTTCTCCTCAAATAAATGCAAGATTTCCCTGTATCTTTCACTGATGAATTGCAATTACTCAAAGAAAAACATCCAGAGATGCTCTGATCCCCAGGACCCATGTGAATACAGCTGATAAGTTTAGTGGTCTATCTATAATTATTCAAAAACTATTTTTTGTTATTTCTGATAAGCAGTGCAGCAAGGTGTAGTAAGATGGGTGGAGGATTTTTAGAGGGAGAGAATTTGGCTTCACCCTTACAGACTGTATGAGCCTGATCAAATCTTTCATCTGTTTAAGCTTAGTATCACATGCATCAAGGAAATAAGATTAAACTTCATCTCACGGGGTTGTTGCAAGATTGAGCAAAGGGACATGAAATGAATTTGCATACAATATAAACTCAGTTAAAAACTATTGTTGTTATTATTGTTTTTATGTTAAATCCTACAAATTCAGCAGACTATTGCGTTTGCATTTTCAAAATAATACCCTTGGTTTTTTACAGGATTTATTTTCTGAGTTATTTCTTGAAATAAAAGTTCAGCGAGAATTTTGAGGAAAAGGCTCTGGATCCAACAAAGTCATGCCTTGGCCTTTTAGTACATTTTTAAAGTATAAATTTGAATGAATGAAAAAAAATGTCCTTTGTAAAGTACAAAACATAAATTTAAGTACTTTATTGATGAACTCCCACAGAGAGAAAAGATGTCACTAAGGGCAACCAAAAGAAAAAGTACTGTTCAACAAACGGTGCTGGACAAACTGGACTGGTCTGTGCAAGTTAAAATTAGATTCTTATCTCTCAACTTGCACAAAAAATCAAATCAAAAGTGGATCAAGGAACTAGGAATTAACTAGCTACCATACAACTGCTGGAAGAAAAATTAGGAGCAATACTCCAGCATATGAGAGCAGGCAAAGACTTTCTCAACCAGACTCTCAAAGTGAAAGAATTAAAGTCAAGAATCAATGAGTTGGATGCCATTGAACTAAAAATCTTTTGCTCAGCCAAAGGAAGAAACTATACAATGGGAGAGAATCATGGCCTCTGATTCCTCCGACAGGGGACTAATAGCCAAATTTACAAATAATTCAAAAACTTCATATCAAAACCACAAACAATCCAATCAATAAAAGGGCCAGAGAGCTAAACAGAAACTTCTCAACACAGGAAATCAAACAAGCCAATGAATATATGAGAAACTATTCTAAATCACTAGTAATCAGAGAAATGCAAATCAAAACTACATTAAGATTTCACCTCACTCCAGTCATATTGGCAAAGATGAAGAATATAAACAATAAGAATGCTGGAAGGGTTGGGGGGAGATAACACTAGCACACTGTTGGTGGAACTGCAAACTGGCACAGCCACTCTGAAAAGCAGTGTGGAGACTCCTCAAAAAATCACCATATGATGCAGCTATCCTTCTTCTGGGTATTTTCCCCAGATAAGTTATAATCAGCACATTATAGCAGCACAGCAAAATCTATGTTCATAGCAGCTCAATTTACAATAGCTAAATTATGGAAACAACTCAGATACCTCTCACTGGATGAATGGATCCAAAAGCTGTGGTATATATATAAAATGGAGTTCTACTCCATAATTAGAAACAACAATATTGCAGCCCTTGAAGGTAAATGGATGGCAATGGAAGAAATAATGCTGAGCGAAGAAGTTAGCCTAACCCAGAGACTCAAGGGTCGAATGTTTTCCCATATTTGTGGAGGTTAGAGCAAAACCTAGGCTTGGGTGAAAGGTTGTCAAACTCATGTATACACCCAGCAAAGGCATAGCAACACATAATCTAGGGGAACCATAGATATGTAGGGGGGAAGGGGAGAGACAAAAGGGGGATAGGAGGAAGGTTAGGGAGGGATCTAGGGAGACAATCAACAAAGTAGTGTACTCTTTACCCCCCTGAGAATCCAAATAATACTTATGCGAACATTTAATTCTGGAAAATTCACAGTCTAAACATTTATATCGGTTGTAGGGGCAAAATATAGAAGAATCAAAAAACTGGATTGTGGGCAATGTGGGGGTAACTCTAGTTTAGGAGTAAACGCATATCATATTGTTCCTTTATTTGCATTTATGATTGTAGTACTAACTCAACTCTTTAATTTAAAAAAAAGAAAAAATAAAGAGAAAGTAGATGGATCAGCCCCAGCGAGGTTTCATGATCATCACAGAGTAACATCATGGGTTCTCTGATAGATTTGATACATCTTTTATATGTTTATATATGAATGTACATACATACATACGTACATAAATGTAAATATGTGAGTGCCTTGTGTATGTACACGTATATGTATCTTTCAGAAAAACTAGAACGGCATGTTTTAAAAATGTAGAACATGTGTACTTTGTGTTAAATGTTAGGCTTTCTCAGATTAGAAGGAACAGATACACTCAGGTTTCTAGCCAGCTTGACTATTGAGATACCTTTTCTTTCATTTTGCTCATCTGTACATACACCAGAATCTCTGCCCTGCTTTCTAACAGGGAGAGTAAGCTGATGGCCTTGTGACTACATTCTTTGCATTCAAGGAACTGCTCCTTTGAACAAATATTTTCTTTGTATCCTGTCATGATCTTTAAATATTTGGTTAGAATCTGTCTGGGGGGAAATATACGTAATCTCCTAAAGTTAGTTATTCTTCTTGTTTAACCATCTTTTACTCACCACAGGCATTCGTTCATAGACACGAATAGAAGATAGACTATCTACAATAAAGCAAATATAAACAATTGATATTTTATCAGTTTTAACTCAACTTATAACACATACATAAGACTGCTTTTGTACCTGAAGGAATTCCACGGAATTTTTCCATTTTCTCTTTAAGACATACAATTTGTTTTTCTAGTTGATCATTCAGTTCTAGTTGTGTCTCATAACGGGTTTTCCATTCACTACCTGAGGTGGGGGAGACCAAAATTAGCTCACCAGTTCTCATTTATTGATTAAAATAGCATGAAACAGCTCAATCTTTCACTGTTACCGTACTTGACTTTATTAGCAATACAGATTGAACCAGAAAGATTTTTTTTATTGGTCAAATGAAGATAAAACTTTATAGAATTATTATGAGGATAAAATTGACAAACATAGAAAAAATAACATATTGACCAACATTTAATTATCACCAATGTTTACCATTATTATAATTCCCACCTTCATGACCTAGATTTATTAGTAGTTTCCCTTTGGTCTTGGATTTGACTTCTTTAATAGTTTTAGTACTTTATTCTCTAAAGAGAAGAATTTGTGCTTGGTTTTTAAAGTTAAATTCTGAAGTTAGGAAATGTAAACTCAAGTCTATCTTCATTCAGCAGTGCTTTAGATACCTAAGTGATGCCCTTTGGTTAATAATACCCATTTTTGGCAAGAATTTAATTCAATAAAATTCTAGAATTAAATATGTGGGTTGATTTAGTAAGTTCACAATTAAGTCTGGAATGTTTAAGAAACTTTACATAACTTCTTAGCAGAGGTCCTAGCTTTGAGGCTTGCTGAGCTGAATCTAAAGACATCCTCAAAAAGAATTTTTTTTTTTGAAGTATGTATTTCTGTTAGATAGGACTGTCCAAATTGTGGGAACTAGACCCTACCCTCGGGCTCCATAAATAAGACCTCACCATGACCTTTGTCATTCTTCTTCCTTGCTCTCCAGCCCCTTTTATCCTTTGCTTTCTCATATATCCCTATATATAATAAGTTCCTTTAGAGGGGATATCAGGAACATGTTTCTTTTCTAGGAACTAGAAATGTCCAAGTATAATACATTAAACAGTTCTAACCTCCCATCCAATGTCAAGTTTGGTTTTTTCAAATCTGTTTAATAACTATCATTTTTGTGCCTGGACATGTAAAACACACAGTGCTTTATGTATGTTAATAATTTAATTCTAATTTGAAAACAAATTACCTATTTTACAAATGAGGCCACAAGGCTCAAAAATGTCAAATAACTTTCTTATGATACAGCTAGTAAGTGAGGAAACTAGGATTTAAACCTGGTTTTTTGTTTTTTTTCTGACATAAAAGAAAATCCTCAAGGATTTCCAAGATGGTGAGCTGCAGGTAGACTGTTTCTCGTTTGGCTCTGTGACCAGATGAAAAAACTCCAAGACAGCTTCATTGTTATGAGGTGTGTTTTGGGAAAAAATCATCACCAGAACACAGTGCTAGTTAGGGGAGTTTTTTGGATGATCAGAGATTTGGGTGTAGCAAGTGGAAAAGAGGGATTATATCAGTCCCGACCTGAACGCAGCAGCCGCAGCTGTGACTGCCATTGCTCCCAACCAGCAAGGGAGTGGGGGAGGAGCCAAATCACAACTTGCAATCCTATCTGCCACAGAGAAGCTGAGTTCTATAAGGAATCATGCATTGGGTTCAGCTAAAGACACCCATACTGCACTGCCACTGCATAAGGGGAGAACAGTGTCTCTCAGCTGTCCACAAAAGAATCAGGAGTCTTAGGGGACAGATTGCCCGGCAGGAGCAAGCTGGCAGTTCAGTGTGAGGACATCCAGTCCTCTACTTGAGATCACGTAATTACAGACTAAGACCCCACTAACAAAATTCAGGAGGACAGTGAACATCTGCTCCCAAAGTGTACAGAGACAACCTCAGTGACCATACTTCCAAGTTTTCATTAAGAAGTTTTAAATTTTTTTTCTTTCCTGTTTTTGACTTGTATTAGAGTCCCAACTGGAGACGTTGATTGGTTCATGGACACATAAAAATACTTAGCTATTTTTGCATGTTTTTTTGGTTGTTTTTGTTTTTGATTTTTTTGGTTTTTGTTTCATTTTTGTCTTTGTCAGGGTTTTTTCAGTTGTCTTTCTATTTTGTTATATATTTTTTTCTTCTTCTTCTATTTCCCTCTTCTCTCTTCTGTCTATCCTTGTCCTGCCTACAGAGGAGTGGGATTTTCTTCAGTTCATTTGGCATTTGAAGTATATTGAGCCCCACCCGCATAATTTCCCAGGGCTTATTTCTACCCTTTCTTAAGCTTTCACTCAAGTCTTATTAATATCTCTTTCACTTCACCTTTCCTCTATTTTGCTACATCTGTCTTTTCTTCCTCCATATTTCTTTTTCTTTATTCTTTATCCAGCAAATCCTTCACCTCCTCTACTTTCTCTCTGTTCACAATTACATAATACAGCTTCCTCTCTAAATTTCTCTTGAATTCCCTTCTCTCTCAGGCTTCCAATTAGTTTATACCATTTGACCCCACCCATCATTAATGCTGTGTAACCATTACCACCATGAAAGCCAAACTCAATAACTATTGTATGCTTTGAAGCCTGACATAGGTGATAGTTAAATACTAGTGTCACCGAAAGTACTGACTAACACTACCATTTGTTCCATAGATGGAATTTAACAGAGTAGTATGGTCTATACTAAATAACCAATTTAATACTGTTTATTATTGTATGTATTGGTTATTCATATAGATGATCTCCTATTAGCTCATGAGGAGTTGGAAATCTTAAGGGACACTAACAGTTCACAGGTTAGGGGTTCGACTTCTTGATTCAACTTTCCTGACAATACCCCAACCCAAGTAAGGGACGGGAAAAATCTCCCAATCCAACAGCAAGGAACAAGCAGATACAGATCTCAGGCCAAGAATTAGCTTCAATTAAAGGAGTGAGAAGAAGCCTGAGCAGACCCCACTACACAGCAGTGTGTGCCCAGGACTCTGATCCCACCGCAGCAGGTGAGCTGGACACCTCCAAGGACCCCACATCTAGATACCACCTAGCTGTCACACACACCTGCTGGGTCCAGGTATATTGGGGCCCATCCAACCACCAAGGATCCCAGATCCCAACGCAACACACAGGTTGTCCATTCTGGCCCACCCAACACCTCTGGGACCCTAGCACCCAGGGACTTACTCTATCACCTAACTTTAACAATACAGTGGACTGCTTAGCAACCCCACCAGGTGCCAAGTCTGAGTTCTGGAACCTTGACCCAAAAGGTGCAACAAAACAAGGCTCCAGGCAGAAATACCTTTCTGGAAGGAAGTGGTCATCAGAGAGGTGGTATATTACCCAACCCTTGATATATAAGGAAGAAGAGCCCAGAGACTTGTCTTGCTTCCACACAGGGATCCCCAATTCAAAAATCTAGAAGAAGCTCTTCAAAGATCAAGAATCAAACTAGAAGAGGTCCACCTCAAACTCACTACTCCTTTAGGAAGGAGTCCAGGGACTGAGAGGAAAATCTAGAACAAATTATCAATGATCTGATAATGAAAAGGAACAATGAACTAAAAGAAGAATTATTGGGGGGAATAAATGAGAAAACTCAGGAGTTGAGAAACTATCATCAAAGAAATAGACATACTCAAAAAGGAAGTAACAGAGCTAAAATCTGCAGCCAATGACATGAGCGGTACCACAGAAGAATTTAATATTAGACTAACCTCTGTAGAAAATAGAACCTCTACTGTTGAAAAACTTTTGACAATGAGAACAGGCTGAGCACACTTGAATGCACTGATGACAAAAAGAAAAAAAAACTAAAAGAAGAACATGATCAGAACATTAAAAATGTCTGGGATGAAATGAGAAGAAACAATGTAAGAGTAATTGGGATACAAGAGGAAGCTGAAACACAAATAAAAGGTATGAGGAACATCCTCAAAGAAATTGTTAAAGAAAACTTTTCTCATATAAAAATAGAATCAGATATGCTCATCCAGGAAGCTTACAGGACACCCAATAAGCCTAATCAAGTGAGAATCTCACCAAGACACATCATATTCAAAATGTACAATAGGGATATCAAGAAAATAATATCAAAAGCAGCAAGGGAGAAATGCCAAATCACATTCAGAGGCAAACCAATAAGAATTACCTCTGACTTTTCTACCCAAATCTGGAGACAAGAAGGTCATGAAAATAAATTTTTCAGCGCCTGAATGACCATAACATGCAGACAAGAACACTATACCTGGCAAAACTCATCTTCAAATTTGATGGGAAAAAAAAGAACTTTTCATGATAAGATTAAACTGGCAGCATTTGTGTACAGAAAACCGGCCTTACAAAGAATTCTCAAAGATATGGTCCAGACAGAAGATGAAGTAATCAATACCCAAACCCGCAAACAGAGGAAATTCAATAAAGGTATATCCTCTCAATACCCAACCAAAACAGCACAGAAGTTACTAATAATACGCAATGACTATGAACCACATACACACTTCTACTAAAACACTGAATGTGAATGGTCTAAAGGCACCACTCAGAAGTCACAGGCTAGCAGAATGTATCAAAAAACAAAATCCAACAAAATGCTGATTCCAAGAGACCCACCTAGCAATGACATCCACAGATTAAAGGTAAAAGGATGGAAAAAAATCTACCATGCATATGGCCCAAGAAAGCAAGCTAGAGTTGCAATACGTATATCCGACCAAGTAGATTTCAAATATAAACTAATCAGAAGAGATAAAGAAGGCCGCTAGTTAGTAGTAAAGGGAACCCTACAACAGGAAGATATAACTACAGTAAATATATAGTCTCTAAATTACAGTGCTCCCAACTATGTGGATAAATTACTTCATGACATAAAACCACTTGTGGACCTCAACCCAATAATACTGGGAGACTTCAATACTCCTCTGTCACCAATAGAGAGATCAACAAAACAGAAAATCAATAAAGAAATCCTCGGCATAAATAACTACATAAATCAAATAGACTTAACATACATATATAGAATATTCCACCCCAAATCAACGGAATACAACTTCTTCTCAGAAACACATGGCTCCTTCTCCAAAATTGACCATATTCTGGTTCACAAAGGAAATCTTGGCAAATATATAAAAATAGATGCTATTCCATGTATCCTATCAGACCAATAAACAGCAGAAATCATAACAGCAAATTCACATATTCACGGAGATCAAATAATACCCTATTAAATCAAGAATGGATCCAAGAAGACATGAGAGCAGAAATCAAAAAATTCTTGGAAGAGAATGAGAAGGAAGACACAACATACCAAAACCTCTGGGACAGCATGAAAGCATTTCTAAGGGGAAAATTTATAGCGCTAAGTGCCCATATTAAAAATGAAGAGAAATCCCAAATAAATAAGGTTATGCTCCATCTCAAAGCCCTTCAAAAGGAAGAACAATATAATCCTAAAGCCAGCAGAATACAGGAAATAATCAGGATCAGAGATGAAAGCAATGAAATTGAGAACAACAAAAAGAAAACAATAAAAAGAAATGATTAAACAAAGAGCTGGTACTTTGAAAAAATAAATAAAATAGACCCCTAGCCAATCTCACTAAAAGGAGAGAAATGAAGCAAATCAATAGAATCATCAATGAAAAGGGAGTGATCACTACTGACCCCATGGAAACCCAACAAATTATAAGACCATATTTTGAAAACTCCTCTAAATTAGATAATATGGAACACATGGAAAAATTTCTAGACACATACAACCTCCCTAAATTGACACAGGTTGATACTGAATTCCTAAACACTTCAATAACAGGCACTGAAATCCATACAGTAATTAAGTCTACCAAAGAAGAAAAGCCCAGGACCTGACGGTTTTCCCACTGAGTTTTACCATACTTTTGAGGAGGAGGTAACACTTCTCATTATTAAGCTATTCCAAGAAATTGAAAAGGAGGGAACTCTCCCAAACACTTTTTATGAAGCAACCATAATTCTGATACCAAAACCCAATAAGGACACATCAAAAAAAGAAAACTACAGACCAATATCCCTGATGAACTTGGATGCAAAAATCCTTAATAAGGTTCTAGCAAACTGTATTCAAAAACATATCAAGAAGATAATTCATCATGATCAAGTGGGCTCCATCCAGGTATACAGCGTTGGTTCAACATACACAAAACAATTAATATAGTTCATCCCTTAAACAGAATTAAAGACAAAAACCATATGATCATCTCTAGTGATGCAGAAAAGGCTTTTAATGCTCAAAACTCTATAGAAGATATGATCAAAGGAACTTATCTAAACTATGTAAAGGCTATATATGCCAAACCCTCAGCTAGTACAATATTAAATGGAGAAAAGCTGAAAGCATTTCCACTAAACTCAGGAAAAAGACAAGGCTGTCCACTCTTACCAGTTTTATTTAATATAGTGCACGAGTCCCTAGCTGGAGCCATCAGTCCAGAGAAGGAAATCAAAGGGAGAATAATAGGAAGAGAGGAAGTAAAACTCTCCCTTTTTGCTGATGATATGATCCTTTATCTGGAAGATGCAAAAAACTCCACCAGAAAACTGCTTGAACTTATAAACAGATTTAGCAAAGTGGCAGGCTACAAGATCCATACCCATAAATCAATAGCTTTCCTATACACTAACAATATTAGGGCAGATGAAGAAATTAGGAAGCCAATCCCATTCTCAAAATCCTCAAAAAGAATAAAATACTGGGGAAATAATTTAACAGAGGAAGTCAAAGACCTCTACAACAAAAATTATTGGACACCGAAGAATGAAATCCAAGGTAACCTGAGAAGATGAAAAGATGTTTTTCCATGCTCTTGGTTAGGCAGAATTAATATAATAAAAATGGTCATTCTGCCAAAAGCACTTTATAGATTCAATACAATCCCCATCAAGATACCAATGTCATTCTTTACAGAAATAAAAATAACAATTCTCAAATTCATTTGGAACAATAAGAAATCCAGAACAGCCAAAACATTACTAAGCAAGAAAGATGAAACAGGTGGTTTTGCCATACCGGATCTAAAACTATACTATAGAGCTGTAGTAACAAAAGCAGCGTGGTATTGGTATCAAGATTGGAATGAAAACCCATGGAACAGAATAGAAGATTCTGAAACAAACCCACAGATCTTTAAGTGCTCAATCTTTGACAAATGGGGGACAAAACATAACATGGGGGGGAGACAGCCTATTCAACAAATGGTGCTTGGCAAACTGGACAGCCACTTGCAGAAAGTTGAAATCTTTCACCTCATATGAAAATCAAATCAGTATGGATCAAGGAACTAAGAATTAAACCAGCTACCTTGCAACTGCTGGAAGAAATGTTAGGGCCAACACTCCAGCATTAGGCAGTAGGCAAAGACTTTCTCAACATGTGTCCTAAAATGAAAGAAGTAAAGTCAAAAATCAGTGAGTGGGATGTCACAAAGCTAAAAAGCTTTTGCACAGCCAAGGAAATAATCAAAATTGTCAAGAGACTTCCTACAGAATGGGAACGAATCATGGCCTGTGATTCTTCTGACAGGGAACTAATATCCAGAATTTACAAAATCCTCAGAAATCTCAACCTCAAAAACACTAATAACCCCATCAATAAATGGGTAAAAGAGCTAAACAGAAACTTCTCAAGAGAGGATATTGAGCAATCCAATGAATACATGAGAAAGTGCTCTAAATCACTAGTAATCAGAGAAATGCAAATGAAAACTACATTAGGATTTCGCCTCATGCAAGTCAGATTGGCAAAAATGAAGAATATAAACAACAATAGATGCTCGAGGGGTTGTGGAGAGATAGGAACACTAGCACACTGTTGGTGGAACTGCGGACTAATACAGCTCCTCTGGAAAGCATTGTGGAGAATCCTCAAAAAATTAGGGATGAACCCACCATACGATCCAGTTATCCCTCTCCTGGGTATTTTCCCAGGGGAGTTGGAATTAGCACATTACAGCAACACAGCAACTCAGTTTACAATAGCTAAACTATGGAACCAACCCAGATGCCCCTCACTGGATGAATGGATCCAAAAACTGTA
>PVKS010008689.1:0-21438 GCA_004027875.1 Aplodontia rufa | reverse complement strand
ATCTGTGGAGGATGGAGCTAAACACCCAGGCTTGTGTAAAAAGTGATCAATCTCATGTATTATACCAACCAAAGATGTAGTAACACATAACCTAGGACAGTCATAGATATGTACTGGGAAGGAGGAGGAGGGGGTGTGGGAGAAGGGGAAGGATGGGAGAATACGGTCTGATCTAGGGGGTAAATCTAATTGAAGAATACATACATGTCATATTGTTACTTTGGATACATTTTTGATTGCACAATAACTAAATTTCTCACTATGAAAATCCTCTTAACCACTAAGCTATAGTAGTAACAATGTGTATATTTGGCTATCAATTCAGACATTTTCTCTTATTCTTACATAGATTTCTTTCACTAAAGACAAAGTGTTTGTCTCATTGTTGGGATTGTTAGATACGGCTTTTATTTTTTTAATCAAAGAGATAAAATGTTAACAAAAACAAAAAGTCTCATTTAAATGGTCAAATAATACATTTTCAAGTATTAAAACGCACATAGTCTGGGGTAAAAACTGACCCTACGTTTTGGTCTGTTTGGTGCTGCAACGACAGAATTCTGACACTGAATCATTTACAAAGTACAGAAATTTATTCCTCTCTAATGTGAAAGCAAGGAAGTCCAAGATCAAGCCACTGACATTTGGTCTGGTGATGGTTTTCTTGTGCTGTATCATCACGTGACAAGACAAGCAAGTCAACAAAATGTGCTATGTGAAGAGTCTTTCTTAAGGGCCTTACTCCCACTAGAAAGGGAAGAACCCTCATGGATCTTTAAATCCTTGGCATCTCTGTGTTACTACATTGGCAAAACCTTGACTTTGGAGGGCCATATTCAAACACACTACATGGGATTTAATAATTCAGCCATGTTTGTGCTATTCACTACATTTATAAGGGTTGCAACAATTAAGTTATATGAATTTGAAAAGATTGTAAAATAAAATATTTTTAACACGTAAAGGAAAAAGCCTAATTTGGCACTCTATTAGGTACTAGGGATGTAAAAATAAAATAGAAATAGTCCTTGGTGTCATTCAGCAGTAGGACTAGTCAGGAGAAAAAATATAATTAACTAGAACATTTGAGAAAATTTTTGGTTAAGTGGATACTAGGGAACACACAGGACATCCAATCTAAAAGAAAATTAAGGATGTGGAGATCAAAATTGAAGGCCAGGTAACACATCTTGAGGGAGATGGTCACTGATCCAAGTCAGAGCTGGTGAGAAAGGATATTCAAGCAATGAAAACAACAAGAACAAAAAACCAAACTATCAAAAAAGCAGAATAAAGTTACCACTTGAATAAAATTGCCACTTCTCTAATTTTCAGGTGATTTCACAATTTAAAAAAATTCCCAAAGTCATATAATGGGTTTGAGTCATATCTCTACCACTTACTAGCCTATTTATGTGATTTGGAGAAAATTCTTTTCTTTTTTGTTCCTCAACTCTCATCTGTTAAATAAGAATAAAGTACCTATTTTATAAGATACTAGATTAAACATGTAAAATGCTTTGAACACTGAAAAGCATGCAGAAAATGCTATAAAAGTTAGTTGTCCTTATTTTCATCATCATCATTATAAAATTATTTCAAACGTGCTTTCCAAAGAGGACTCACCATACCGCGACAAATAATGCATAAGGTTCCTGATACATTAAAAAAAAAATACCTCTACTTTGATAGGCAACAAATTGTATGCATCTCAATTTAGATTTCTTTGGCTAAAAGAGAATTTGAAAATTTTTCCATATTTGTGAATTGTCTGTCCTACTCGTATTTATCTATTAGAAACTTGGTGTTACATAGTTTAATTGGAAAGGATATGATTGTAGGAGAAATACAGAACTTTTGCCCATCATCTTAGCTACTAATATTTTTCCTACATTGTTGTATTACTTCTCATACAGGCCTTTTAAGAAAAAGCTACTTTTTCTGAAATCAAACCTAAATTTCCTCAGTAATTTTTCTTCTTTATCTATATACATATACTCATCTATATTTGTTTTAATATTAACTTTATAATTTATTTAGAATGTTTTAGTAATAAGTATAAAGAGTTAGGGTCTACATAAACATTTCTTCCTCCAATTAAATCAATTTTTCAAATATAATTTATTGAATAATTCACCACTTTTCATTTAGCTCACTTAAATTCCAATAAAACATTACTAGTAAAAGGCTCCTTGGCTCTATTTTTCTACTCAGCCCTTTCCCAAATGGGGCAGGCAGGCTTTTGAGGGGATTTGTTTGGTTTTTGGTGGCAGGGAGAGGGGGAGATAGTACTATAGAAAGTGATGCTAAAGAATTGTTACAGACTAAAAGTGTATGTGCCTCCAGAATTAATGTTAAAGCCGTAATCCCCAATGTGACTGTATTTGAAGGCAGGTTCTGTGAGAAGGTGATAAAGCTTAAATGAGGTCACAACACTGGGGCCCTAATTCTCTAAGATTAGTGTCCTTTTGGGGGGAGACACCAGAGAGCTAACTGACTCTTTCTGTGCCATGCAAGGACTTAGTGAGGCGGCAGCTGTCTCCAAGGCAAAAAGAGGTCCCCACCAGCCACTGAATTGATCAGCACCTTGGTCTACTACTTTCCAGCCACCAGAACTATGAGAAAATAAGTTTCTATAATTGAAGACACTGAGTCTGTGTTATTTTGTTATAAAGCCCATGTAGACTAAAGCATTGATTATTTGGTACTTTCTCATTTCAGTGTATGGCACAGGTTTTGTTTGAAATAATCTTTTTACCCCAAGTCACAAATGAAAATGGTTTTGCCCCTTTTCCTAAGTAACTGAAAAATAACAGAAAAGATCAAATTTTTAAAAAATATCCATAACCTGGACCCGAATTTATGGCATTACATCATGATTTTACTAGACTTCCCATTCTGTTAGACTGATTTGTGTTCTCACCATTCCTTCACATCCAACACTTCCTCCATCACCTGCTCACCAAATTGGTATGTTGAGATCATAACCCCCAAGTACCTCAGAATGTGATTATATTTAGAAACAGGGCTTTTGAAGAGGTAATTTAGGTAATATAAGGTCATATGTGTGAGTCCTATTCTAATACAATGGCTGTTTCTATAAAAGGAGATTACAACACAGATACAAAGGGAAGACCATGTGCACACATAAGGAGAAGATGGCAATTAACCAGCCAAGAAGAGTGCTCTGAAGAAACCAACCCTGCCAGTACCTTGATCTGACTTCCAACCACAAGCATTGTCAGGAAAGAAATTTCTGTGGTTTAACCTACCATTTGTGGTGCTGTTATAAGAACCTAAGCAGACTAATTTTACTGTTCTGTTGATTCATTCTCAGTTTTAATGATTATATCTTATAGGAATTCCTCTCTAGTTACCTCTGTCTATATATTCACTCAGTTAATTTTAGAGTAAAATTTCAAGTTAGAGGGGCAAAACTAGATATTTTAATAAGACATACATGATATCAATAAGTTAACTGGATGAGAATGAGCACATTTAGTCCTTCCATATAGGAAAAAATGGCCCTCCTTATTAATATATTAATAATAAAGATGGTAAGCTCAGTTTCTTTTCCTTCAAACAACCCTATGGGCTGTAATTTTTCCACAAATTTATATGTAAGGAAATTGAGACAAATAAGATTTTAAGTATTATCAGAGTTATACATTTAAGTTCTATAGCTGTGATAACCCAGGGACCATCTGATTCTAAAGTCAATGCTTTTTAGACTAACTCCTAGCATTTTCCTTCACTCCTACATGTAGATGCTTAGGGTCTGAGCACAGAAATGGCTGGGACATATTCATTAATTCACAGTTATCTCTCCAGTAGAAATCTTCTGATGTCTAGTGAACAGTAAGATCAGCTCATTAACTAAAACAAGTTTCACAGAGACTTCTTGTTTCTTATTTGTTTTTGCAGTGCTGGGGATCACACCTAGGGCCTCATTCTTGGTAGGCATGTGCTTGCCACTGAGCCCCATTCCCAGTCCCCTCTCCCCCTCCCCTTATTTTTGGGAGTATCTCACACTAACAAATATTAGCTCAGAAAGGCATGTACTAAGGGCACAAACTTTCTCAATTTCTTTTTTTCCCCTAGGGTTTCTGTCCAGTATGAAATCTCTTGGGTTGAATAAGGTGAGAAATTAGATTGAACTATCATTTCTCTATTATCATAGTTGTCTGTTGTCTCTTCATAGATGGTCTTCATAATTCTTGTCAAAAAAATTATCAGATATTTTGTGGATTGGGTGAAATTGTGGTTGAGATCATTTATAAACTCATTTTTTAGCTTGTTATTCCTAGTATATGCTTTTAAAATAAACATTTATTCCATTATTGTATCCAAACATTTTCTAAACCTTTATTAATAACTAGTTGATCATCTGGAAAGTTCTGGATATTAAATATGAAAACTGAAGATCATAATTCTTTCTTCTTATCTAATAGCTATCATTCATTTCTCTTTCATATTTTATTGCTTGACTAGAATTTTCAAAATATTACATTTGAATGATGGGAGCAGATATCTTTGGTCCCCCCCGCCGCCAGGAATGTAAATACCTCTAATGTTTCATCATTAAGTATTATGCCAAAAAGAAATATTCTTTTCCTGTTGTTAAAATACAGAAGACAAATTGAATTTTATAAAAAAAATTTAGCATTTACTAAGACAAGTTTTAAGAAATGTTTGATGTACTAATATATTACCTAATGGTGAAAGGTACTTAGGGTTAGAAACCAGACTAAAATCAAGAGTGGAGATGTGGATTTGTGTGTGGTCAGCATATGATGGTATTTAACCCTGTATAATCATAAATCACCTAAGCAGTGGACACATATATTGAAGAAAAGTCAGAAGACTTAGACTAAGCCCTGGGGCATTCCAAGTTTTTAGAAATCAGGAAGAAAAATGACAAGTGACCAGTCAGGAGGAGGATGGTGTCCCAATGGCCAAGTAAACAAAGGGTTACAAGAACAAGGTTGTAATTAGTTGTGACAATGTTGATAATGAGGTCAATAATATGAGGACTGAGCTAACTAATATTGGGGTTTGCAAAGTGGAAATCATTGGTGACTTGACAAGAGTAGTTTCAGTTGACTGGAGACAAAATTTCTGATTGGCATGAGTTCAAGAGAAAATGAGATAAACATGATGTACTGGGCAAATCTGGCCTGTTTCTATCTCAAGATGTAAGCCACGTTCACTTCTCTAGATGTAAATAATAAAAAAAAAAGAAATTAAAAACTTAAGGTGCAAATTTGAGAGTTAGAAAGTAGAGGCTAAATATGGAATTTGACACAAGCAAGCCCAGATTCAAATTTCAGAAATATTATTTGTCACCTCTATATCCTTGAGAAAGTCATTTACAATTTCAGTTTTTTCATCTATAAAATAGGGTAATAAAACTTTTTCAAAGGGTAGTTGAAAATGCATTTAAAGCACTACACAAATACTACCCTACCTCTTCTCATGAAAAGACACGTCCTGGCCTTGATTAAGGGACAAATGTTTCTGCTGTTCATTTTAGGCTACCTTCAGCCTATAGAGGAAAAAGCTTTCGTACCATTCTCTTTTCCTCTCTGTACCCATATCCTAGTTCCTGCCCATAAGAAAAGTTGAAAATATTACTTTTGAGCAATATATTAGTACTGGGCATAGGCATCACACTGCATATTGTATCTGTGAGCATGTGCTTTACTTTTTCTCTAACTGGATGGATGAGGCCATTCCAGCATCTTTGTCAATACAACTAATTGGCAAGTAAACTCAAGAGTCTGTCCCCACAGAGCCAGTTTTAACTAGTACAGATATGGAGATATGGTATGCTACTTTAGCCTTGAACAAAGTGGTATTCTCCAATCAAGCTTTAACAGAGCGCTGGATACTCATAGAAAATGGCATTTTATTTCTTATTGCCAAATGAGAAATCATGGCTTATCAATAGAAGACAGAAGTGCAAGTGGATTTACGAACCAAAGCATACCCCCATAATCCTAATAAACTACTCATGTTCTTTTGGGTTTAATTCAAGCACTGTTTCCTCTGTAAAGGCTGTCATTATGCCCTCACTAAAATTGGGCTAGCTTCCATTTCCCAAGATCCTTTTTCTTTACATGAGGCATGTATATCACTTCTCACATTCTTAATTTAGTTTGACACTTTCTCCCAAGTCAGTGTACCTCTCTAAAATACAGAAAAGAAAGGCCTTCCATTGTTGACATGGAGTCTCAATCAATATTTGTGAAACAAATATCTGGCATACACTATAAATTTTAAGGATATATGGGTATTTGTATGTATGTGTATATATTACACCACACATGAATTCTTCCAACAAAAATAGTCAAATCCTAGAAAGGATTTTAAAGTTAAACTGCAGACCTAGTAGCTAAGGTATAAAGGGTATGACTTAAGTTGAATAAATAGAATGTTTGTGATATTTTGTTACTTACTAAGGAAATAATATATTTATGTCACATAACAAAGGTTTTGTGAATTAACATTTTGAACTTGTAAGATAGAAAAATAATTATATAGTAGTAGGTTTGACATTTTGAAGTATTAGTTTTAAAACTTTTGTTATAAATTATTATTAATACAACCAAAAGCAACAAAGAAGTCTTGATACTATTATTTAATATATATAATTTAATATACCATAGGTAATCTTGGTAAAATGAACAATAACTATACTTGAAGAACATATATAAATACTTAGATACCTTCATTGTCAGTATTGAGTTTGGCTTCCACTTCTGCTATCTTGTGTTTTAATTCAAGCACTGAAAGTTGCACTATATCCCTGTTATTAAAAATATTTTGTTAATTATGATTCAATTTAAAATAACATGAGAAGACTAAAACATAGTAGCCCCTACTACTTCAGGAGCAATTTATTATGAAATATCATTTATTAAAGGTATGGTTGAGTATCAGGAATCAGAAAAACACAGGCTTCTGATTAGTTAGTTCCAGAAGGATTAAATATGCACTAAGGCTCAAAGCCGTGAGGTAATCACTGGAACTCATTTACCCATAAATATGATTCCAAAGAAGTTGATTATCTAGTTTCTCAGAAGCCTGCAAAATGAGAGGTGCAAATTATTATAGAAAGGAGTAGCTAGGACAGTAGGTAATATGTGTTAACCTGAAAAAAAAAAACTAATAAAAAACACATACACAGAAAGTTTTTTTAAAAAAGCATTGCAGAGGTTTACTATTTAAGACATTTGTGTATGCCACAATAATTATCAAAATTATTATAATAGCAGAAATCATTTATTCAGTAATTTTTGAATGCTTTTTATATTTAAGGAATTTTCCTTAAACAGTACAATGAGCAAGTGAACAGAACAATAGCAAGAGCAGTGGCCAACTTCCAGTGGAATGCTTAAATTGAATGTGTTAGCTAGTGCTAAACACTTTACACTACATTCCATCCCATCCAGGCAGCAACCACAGAAAGTGTAACTATTAGAGTAACAACCTTAAGATCAGAAAGCTTAACCAAGTTAGTTAACTTAAATAAGATCCTACAGTTACTGAGTGACAAGATTTGAATTGATGCAGATTTCCTCTAAAGTACTTGCCCTGATCTTTAACTGCCTCAGAGAACACTGAACCTGGTCCTCAGAATGCTTATAGATTAAAAAACAGCAATTAGTAGTATGACTGCAGTTACAGTGGAGGAAAGCACAGGATGGTATGGGACACCAGAAGAGTTGAATTCTCATGGGGCCAGTGGGGGAATAGGGGTTATCTTAAAAAAAAAAAAAAAAAAAAAAAAAGTAGTATATTCAGTTTTAAATTAAGTACTACTATTGTTCTAAAAAAAAATATGAGAAACTGGAGATGCACATACTGCCTAGCTCGGTGATATGTGTTTGCTTAGTGGCAAGGTCCTGAGTTCAATCCTCAGCACTGCTGAAAGAAAACGGAAAAAGAGGCGGAGTGTGGTGGTGCACACCTGTAACACCTGCGGCTCGGGAGACCAAGGTAGGAGAACCACAAGTTCAAAGCCAGCCTCAGCAACTTAGTGAGGACCTATGCAACTTAAAGAGACCCTGTCTCTAAAAAATAAAACAGGGCCTGGGGATGTGACTCAGTGGTTAAATGTCACTGGAATGTCACTGGGTTCAATTTCCAGTACAAAAACGGCGGGGGGGGGGGGCTGAATTTTTTCTTATAAAACTTCACTATCTTTGAAGTTCTTCTAAAGGAATGGAAGAAATAATTAACTAAATAAAATCCTTGGATTTTAAACCGAAAAACACGAATTCTGTAGAACATAAACACCTAACACGAATTTTAGCATTACAGTATATGTACTAAATGTACTTCATTCGTTTTGACCCGAGAGGAAGTACAACCAGCCTAATGATAGGCTTAATTAATGAAAAGGGCAAATCAATCTCTGCGGAAGTCGCCCGACGTGCCCCGCTAATCGCGCCGCGGGCCTCCAGCGATCTCGGCGGCTTCGGCCTTCGGCGGGGCGCGAACTGGCCCGAGGTCGCCCCGGGGTTGAGCCCCGGACCCACACCCGCTCGGAGGCCGCGCTCTGCGACTCACTTCTGGTAGATTTCTTCCAGCAACTCCAGTTTAAGGCGGTCGGTGCTCACGCCATCGAAGCTGTCGCCTCTTCCCTCCCCCATAGCGAGAGGTCGGAGAGCTCCCGCGCCCTTCGCTTCCGCACTGCTTGGAGCATGAGCCCTTGAAGGGACACCCCCAAGAGGGGACAGGGAAGGCGTCGTTAGGAGCCGTCGCCATGGCGAAACGCCTCACAGTCGCCGGCTCCCGCCCGCCGCGTCACGCGTGACGTCATAGGGCGTCGCCCGCGTCCCCGGCAGGGGCGCGCCGGCGGGGGCCGGAACAGGAGGAGGCGGGCTCTGCACGCTGGGACCTCCCCGCAGCCGTCCGTCTTCCTAACTGGGGGAGGAGCCTCGCCTTGCTCTGGGGGCCCGAGGGATGTGCGCGGGCCACCCAGCTGAGTGTAAGGGGCTCCAGAACGTTCTCCCTCTTCTTACCTCCTTCGTTATTGGGTGCTTTCCTAACCACTGCCCAGTGCCTGCTGTTTCTCTACTCCTGGGCCTTGTTGGGGACATGCCGGATCAAGAGTGGCTGTGCCTTTCTTTGCTTTAGTTGAAGGCACTCCAGAGGCTCTGGTTAGGAGTATTCCAGGAGGAGTAGACCTTGAAAAGGTACTGCTTGAATCCGAGATGATTTTGGAGCCTCCAGTCCAGAACATTCTTGTCTTGAAGTATAGACAAATCTGTGGACTGTCGCTGCAACTTTAAATGCCCTATGTTTACTCACAAATTTTGCATTCTGCTCTTGATACATCCATGTTTTAATATCCTCTCCCTGTCTCCATCTTTGACTGTAAAGGTGCACTGGCTGCTTTGGTTTGAATATGGTTTGTCCCCTCCAAAATTCATGTTGAAATTTAATTCCTATTATGAGATTAAGAGATGAGACCAGGGGACCTTTAAGAAGTGATCAGAGCTCTGTCCACATGAGTGGAGTAATCCATTAATGAGATTAATGGGTTGATGAATGGCTTATCTCCAGAAAGGTTCTGCTATAAAACCCACTTTGGTTAGGACTCTCTCATACTCCCTGTCTCTGGCCAGGTGATGTCTTGCACCACAATGGGACTTCTTGCTGGAAGGCCAACACCAGACGTGATCCCTCGACCTTGGAGCAGAACTGTGAGCCAAAACTTCTTATTAATTTACCCAGTGTGTTTATTATGGTTTGGATATTAGGTGTACCCCAACAGCTCCTGTGTTAATGCAGGAATATTCAGAAGTGAAATGATTAGATATGAGAACTGTAACCTGATCTGTTGATCTTGGTTTGAATGATGATAGTAACTGTAGGCTGGTGGAATTTGGCTGGAGAATGTCACTGAGGGCATGCCCTGGAAGGGTTCATCTTCCCTGCAACCCTTCCTCTCTGGTACCTGGCTGCCATGAAGGCAGAGGCACTCCGCTGCCACTCCCTTTCTCCAACATGTTCTGCCTCACATTGGGCCCAATGCAGTGACTCTGCATACCATGGACTAAATAAACCTCTGGGACCAGGAGCCAATGTAAGCATTTCCTCATTCTTTTCTTTTCAGTATTTTGGTCACAGCATGGAAAAGCTAACACAATGACACTGTGTAACTACCTATAGAAAATGTACCAATATCACTACATAACCTTTACCATCTGAATTTGGTATATTTTCCTGAATCAATTCGAGAGATGTAAACATGAAACCATATTTTCAGGCAGAAATCAGCACAAATAGTCTATCAGGTAAATATTTTCTTTGTTCTGTTTCTTCTCTAAGGCTGAGAAGACTGGCCCTTAGTAGAGATTAGTAAATATGTCACACCCTATAAATGGGAAATCTAAGATTTAAAAAAAAAAAGCATAAAAGCTTTAAAGCGTATTTTACTTGATTGCTGCTTACCACATTTTTGCAAAACTGACATTATTGGTAATATATTAAAGACTGACAGCAAAGAGTAGGGACTTATGGCTGATATACTTAAAAGTTTGTACATAATAAAAATTAGAATAATTTGTAAGATAGATGCTGGAGCTAAGAAAAGTCTTCTGTTAGAACATGGGTTTTCTCTTTGAAAGAAAGGAGATTTGAAAAGCTTGCAGAATTTCTGTACTGGGGCAAGTTTTAAGCATGGGAACAGTTTGGAATTTAACTGTTTGTAAAACACACAAATATAGCAGCACATTAAAAATGATAGTGTGTTTAAGGTTCAAAAGCACCACCCAGACTTCTAGGCAGAGGAATAATTTTATTCCAATTTTGAGGAATAATTTCAACTAAAAACAATTAAGTTTATTGTGTACAAAGTTTAGATGCTAAATATACTGTTTTCAAAGAACCTACAGTTTAATGTAAAAGAGAAGTGTAATATGACGTGAGTGTGTGTGTGTGTGTGTGTGTGTGTGAGAGTCAGTGGAGATCCAACCCAGGGCCTTACACAAACTAGGCAAACACTACCAATTTATATTCCCAACCCAAGAAGTACAAAATGAATTCATGTTAATCTCCTCTTAAGGCCACCAGACTCTCTTCTCTATATTGGCGACTTCTTCCCTACTTGTCTTTCTAGAGCGGGTTTTTTTGTTTGTTTGTTTTCTCTTTGTGACTAAGGGACAGAGTTGAGAATGAGCTGAGGATAGATGGAAAGCTAGATGTGTTATATATTCTTTCAAATCTTCCTAATGCACATCTTACCTGTAGATTTTCTGAAGTCAAAGCCAACAGCTGATATTTTTGTCCTGTTTCCTCTGTAGAACTGCCTTGCTCCTTTGGGTCAGGAAAGTCAAGAATCCTCTCCTTCCCAGTGCTACTTCCAAATCATTGCTCTTCCACCTGCATGTAAAACACCTGCTCTTGTGGTCCACGTGCTTTCATGGTATAATACCATCTACTTTCCTCCTGGCTTCACCAATAAACTTAATAATCATTCCCTGTCTACTGATTTTGATAATAAAAGGGTCTTTCCCTTGTAAGTCTTGCCATACTTTTGCTGATTGGACTTACAAATGGCTGATCCCATCCTACAATCTCACCCTTCAGTTCATAACACTAGCACTTGTACTTCCACAGCCATACTTGTAACATCACTGAGAGTGGCTTTACTTACCTCAGACATTAGCTCCCAAGTCCTTTTAGCTTCCAAGTCAATAACTGCCTACACAACAAAGGGCTTTTTTTTTTTTTTTTAAACTAAAGGTATCATCTGGAGTCTTTTTAAGCATGCAAATTCTAGGACCCTTTACTATATCTCATGGGTCTTATTTCATCAATGGGATACTCTTATCAGGTTTGTTTGTGAGCTGGCTTCCAAATCTGTCTTGTAAATTTGAAAGAATATATTGGGTGGTGGTGGTGGATAACCCCCCCCCACACACACACACATACACATGCCCAGTAACTGTTTTATCCAATGAATAACTTCCAGAGTGATCAAGTTCGCTCTTTGCATATGATAGCTCTTTGACAGGATACAGTTAAAACATTATTTCAGACCTGTTTTTTCATCTGATCTCTTATTAACCTTCCCTAATCTTTTAGATGTAGTGTGTGGTGCATTTGGGGAGAAAAAAAGGTTTTCAGAAATCAATAAATTATTCTTGGAAGTATTTTTGTTGCTAAATACAAAACTGGAAAACCCACGGGAAGTCTGTTTAAAAACACCTCGTCTTTAGTTTGGTAAGAAAAGATCAGAGAACTGGCTTCCCTTTTAGTAAAGCATTATTTATCAGATATACTTGAGGAGTGGAAGATAAAATGACGTCTGGCAAACAAACTTTAGGCCTGGCCTAATGTCAAGCAGAATACCATCTTCCAGTTATTCATTGTAGAAGGGGGTTCCAAACACTTCTGCTGATTGCATCTTTCCAACATTGCCAGGAAAGCAGCATAGTCAAGCACTAGATGGGACAACATAAGTTACAGAGACAGAAAGATCAGCTCCAATAGTGTGAATGGATTCCTCATGGCCAGTGGATCCCCAGGCAGCAAAGGGGACAATTTGCATATGTGCACTCCTCTTGTGCTGTAGTGCAACAACACTGACCCCTTCCCCCAAGGATTATGAAACACTGAAAAATGGGGATGTGCCTGAGGGCCAAGGATGCAGTTTTAGGCAGATCAAAGAAACAACCTTAAACAGGGAAAGCAGAGAAAGGTCTTCTCACACAAGGCCCAGGCTGTGTGAGCATCCCCAACCCCCCCCCCCCTTTTTGGCACTATTTCTTGATAAGGAAGTGTTCCATACTTAAGGCCTATTTTGATGTGGCTGGGGCAGGGTGTGGGGGATGTCAAAGACTGTGCTTATGAAACTAAATTTCCCAACACTTGCATAGCTTTCCCTAAAATACCAAAGGAGACAGGAAAAGCTCACATTATTGCAAAAATCTAGGACTGATGTACTATTGCTAGTATCTTGGGAAAATTTCTACCAACTCTCAAGCCAATGAAATTGTAATAAAAAAATACCAATATTGTTAAGCAGCTAGAATCAGGGGAACTCCATAAGGACCACTTGTCCTGTATTTACGTTAATGAAAAATTAGAAGACTGACCTAACTATAACAATCATTCTGTGTAGGTTCTTCCATTCTTGTGGCTAGTATATGACCTCTAGTTTCTCCTGATTAATACCATTCTTTTTGATCTTGGGCAAGTTACTTAACCTGTCTGTAACTTCAGTTATCTATTCTGTAAAACAAAGATTCTTAGTTTTTCCTGTGCAGAGAATCGAATCCAGGGCCTCACACACATAGCAAGAGCTCTAGAACTGAGTTACATCTCTAGCCTTAAAATGAAGATTCTAATAGTACACACCTATTGGAGGTGTTAGGATAAAATAAGTTCATCTGTGTAAAAACACTTAGAACACTCTTAGCATATCAAAAGCACTATATAAACATTAGCAATTATTTCTACAGTCAGTTGATTTCTAGAGGTACACCCAGGAAACTACCAAGTATAGTGTGGGAGATGGGGAATCTCCGGAGGCAGTGAGGAAAAACCCTGATAGCAACACTGAGAACTGTTATTTTTTTATGCTATATATACATTTGTTGAGTCTTAACAACCCAAGCAAAGATAGGCAAAGGCCTTATCTTTGGTCTGTTTGTGCTATTAACAAAATACTTGAGACTGAGTAATATATAAAGAACAGACATTTCTTTCTCACAGTTCTGGAGGCTAGAAGCCCACAGTTCTGGCAGATCCATTGTCCAGGAAGAGCCTGTTCTTTGCTTCCAAGAGGGTACCCTGTTGCTATGTCCTTATGAGGTTGAAGGGTAGAGGACAAGAGAGACAAATGCCATGTCTTCACATGGTAGAAGACAGGCAAAAAAAAAAAAAGAAGAAGAAGAAGGGGGGCTTTGCTAGTTCTTTTTTTTTTCTTTCTTTCTTAAAGAGATTGGGACAGTAAGAGAATTTTATTTAGTTTTTCATGTGGCCTTCATTGCTCCAACACTTCATTGCGTACTCATGCTGTAACTACCGAAAGATGAGTGCTGGCTACAAAGGAATCGACCAGGTAGTCAGAAGTTTGGGTTTTTTTGCCTCTACATGTCCCTCCAATCAGAGTGCTAGGATTCATTAATTGCCAACAGCCAATGACTTAACTATGCCTATACAATGGAGCTTCTGTAAAACCTCTGAAGGATAGGGTTCAGAGAGCTTCCAATTGGTGAATGCATTCAATTGTGCCCGGAGGTTGGTGCAACCCAATTCTTTGCGGACAGGAGGCTCATTTTCTTTGCTCTAAGATGAGGGTCAGTACATTTTTTTCTATGAAGGTAGTATAGATAGTAAACATCTTCGGTTTGTGGTCCCTGTAATCTCTTGCAACCATTCAACTCTTGTAGTATACTAAAGAGCAGCCATAGCCAATATGTAAACAAATGGGCTTAACTGTGCTCCAATGGCACATTGAAAACAGGTAGCCGGCTGGGTTTGGTCCATGGGGCATATTTGTGAACCTCTAGTCCAAGATAACTTTTCAAACTTTAGGCTCCACTATTTGCCATTTCATTTCTTAAATATGAACAAAGTAGAGACTGACTAGAGGCTATTTACCAATTCAATTTTATTTCTATTTTTAACAACAAGTACATTATCTTTGGCCTTAGGAAAAAAAAAGCTCCACCAATTCGATGTTGCTAAACGACATGCTCAATGAATATATTTAAAGGTCAAGCAGTGTGGAAAAGTTTTTTATTCACAAAGTGCATTCTTTAGCCAATTTCAAAATAAGTCTAATAAGCTAGCCACTAGTTTCAGAAATAATTACAAAAGACTGTAGCTATGAAAATCATTACCAGTCTTTTAAAACTAGTAAACAAAAACAAAATACCAACAGATATTTACTTACATATTTGTAGCTCAAATTAAAATCAGTCTTCTGCCAAAGTGTGCCTCCACACCCCAGGCTGAGCCTGAGGTTTTCATCTTATTTACCTTGATCATGAATGGGAACTTCCTTCTTAATCCTTACTGGCTTAATATAAATTTTAAAGGCTTAAGTCAAAAATAAAAACATATTTACCATCAGTAAATTCAACTGCTCATTTTTTGAACAAAAATATTTTTATAGACTGTTAGCCTTTCAGAAAAACAGAATACAGAGCAAATTTATTTCTTAGAGATTTTTCATTCAAATAAGTTAATAATCACTTCAAGTTTTAATGTAATACCAATCATACTGAAAAATTTCCTAGGCTTTTAACAGATTAATACCATTCTCAATCCAAAAGAATTGAAATGTATTTGTGTATTCCTTTTAAACAAAAACCATCTCATTTTGTAACCAACACATAAGCTACACCAAATTATTTTTACAGAACTTCATTTCCCATGATAATTTCATCCCTATTTTGAAAATGCTTTTAAAATATTAAGAATTCTTTTAGTTCAGGATTATAGATTTTTTGCTTACATACTGAAAATTCTGACAAGTATCTAAAAAGATCCACACTTAATGCAAAAAGAGGCAGCAGTATTTTAAGTCATTCCTTCCCAATATAAATAGAACTAAGGTTACTAAAGGCCAAATTTTATGTAAATATATAATTTTCTACTTGACTTTTGAAAGATAACAGATATAAAAATAGATTTTACAATAAATTTAATAAGGTTTATAGCACATGTATTATAGGCTTTATTTTCACTGCAAAAATATTTTAGCTGCATTTAGGGAAAAAATAAATTCGCTGAGACTATAACTGCATATTTCTAAAGGCCAGGTGCATACTGATTATTTTCCTTGTAAGTGGAATACATGTCAGTAAATGTATAACAGTCACTTTGTAGGAATGAATACATGTTAAAAATACTGATTAATCTGCGAGGAATCCCACATTTGCCTATTTAACAAAATTTCCTCCATTTGGTAAGGCTTTTGGTACAGATGATTCCCAGTACCTTCATCATTTATCTTTCTTCTTTGCATCTTTCTTCTCCACTTCCTCTATCTGTTGTTCAGCCTTCTCTCTTCTCACATTTGCATTTGATGCTGCTCCTTGACTTTCTCTCTGAGAAGGATCAACTATTTGGTAGTCCTCAAGGAGCTTCTGTCCTGTTTGTTTTGCAGTTTTCTTCACCACTGCTTTGACACCAATGTTGTTAATATTATAGGCGGTCACACCAACACTGATGGCAGAACCCACTGCATGATGTGTAGCTTCTCCTGCATTATGCCCATATCTTACAAAATAAAATAAAAATGAGAGAGTTACAATGAAATTATAAATGTAAAACAAGGTCTTCTGAATTAAGTCTTTAATAAATTATGTGATTACTGTGTTATCCCTAAAAAAAGTAGAATCAAAATTTCAGGTTCAATTTAATTAACTTAAAATACAGTAGAGAATAAAATCACACTAAAAAAGCAATAGTTTCTCTTGCATTAAAAACCGTGTTTGAAAAAAAGGTGAGCTGGGAATAATAAAAACTAATGAATAATAATAAAATGTAAATTATAATAAAGGTTGCTAATCAGTTATTTTTCATCTTCCTCTTTTGGAAATATAAGGAAAACTTTCACTGAAGAAACTGCAGTACACAGAATCTAGAGTCTCACTATAAATGGTTTCACATTCAAGGATTATTATATTTCGGTGAAGCCTTTTACACCATGGAAATCCAAGTTTGTGTTTAAGCAGGGTTTGTATGACATTTCCCTTGGTACCTTAATCTATTGCAGACTCACTGGCTTTTCCTTGTTTTTCCCTGAACCCACCAAGCACACAAAGGTGTGCTTATGATCTCTCTACTGGCTGGAATCTACCTCATTTTCCCATAGCTACTGCCTTACACTCAAGTAGATTCAACTACTGTTTTCTCAGTACCCAACTCAGTTTATAACAGACTTATCTTACATACCCCATCTCATGGCCAATCAGTCCCCGCCCAAATTACACTTTGTTCTTCTATAACATCATTTTCTATCTACTATAGAACTTATTAATGACCATTATTTATATATTGCTTATTTGTCTCTCTAAAATATAAACCTCATTGGAGAGGGGAACCTTTCACTTGTTAATGTATCCCAAGCACCTAGAACAGTGGCTGACCATCAATAAATATTTAATGATTGAAATGAATAATTCCTACCCTATACACCACAGTTTCTTGAGCATCAAATGTAGAGCAAAGCACTTGAGAAATTATAAAACTAATCATTACTAACAATGATAATCTACACGTCTTTAATTTATATCTGAGAAAATACAATCTGAAATCCTACACAAGGATATTAAAACATATTTACCTATTTACTCTCTAGTCCTTGGTGCAGTACCAGGCTAAATGTTTTCTGTTTACATGTTTTCCTAAGTAGAGGATTACTTAAACAGCAACCAACCACCAAAGGGCAAAATTTTACATTTTTTTCTATGACACATGGAAGTTGCACAGGTGTTTTGTGACCTGTATCTGAACATTTTATATAAACACAGTATCTGTCTTTTCAATTAACAAGTCCTATTACCATAAACCTAGTCTTAACAATGGCTTTTAATTCCACTGGCTTGTTTGTGCTTGTCTTTTCTCAAACTTAGTGCTATAAGCATGAAGTAATCTTATTATGGACCTGAATGATAATTCCATTCTGTCCTCTGCCTAATGTTAATAATTACATTATAATAGGCAGAACCTATAGTTAGTCAAAACTTTAGTCTGTACTTAAATTTTTTAAAAACACAGGGAAAATGAGAGAGAAAGAATGAATCAATTTTATTTAGTTTGCCATGTGGTTTTTGTTGCTCTGACACTTCATTATATATGTGGTGCTGGGGTTTGAACCCGCATCCTTGAGCATGCCAGGCAAGTGCCATAACCACTAAGCCACTACTCTAGCCCCCCGTGCTTTTAACCATGGGATTTCTCACCAGATATGTGAGAGAAAAGCTTCCTGTAATTGCTTTCAATTTTCAATTGCTTTTTTTGTTTTTTTTTGAGACAAGGTATCACTAAGTTACCCAAGCTTGCATCACACTTGCAATCCTCCTGCCTTAGCTTCCTGAGTGGCTGGGATTACAGCCATGTATCACCATACCTGGCCTATCGTTTTGCAACCCCTCAGCATTCTATAGGATTTGTTGATGATGTAAAAGACAGGAGGATTTTCTCATAGCCAACCAAGCCACAAAATACTACTGTCAGGCGGCAATGGCTATGACTAAACAAGAAAGGGGTGGTGGCTATTTCAGTACTTTAAAAGTGATCATAACTCTTAGTGGCACCAATTTCCCTTAGAGCTTACCTCTTTAGGACTATGTGAGCTACAATGAAAGGTCATCATAACAAGAATTTGGAGAGAGTCATGTTTTCAAGTACAGGAAGCCCTCTAGAATAACAAACTTCCACTTCTAGATACTTGGAACATGCCCTGTGGAATTGCAACAGTTTGATATCTTTCACTGCACACATAATGCATAATATTTCTACATGTAACACAATTCTAGAACCTACACTGTCCTTAACAATGTATTAAAAAATCAATCTGTTTTGGTACCCAGGTGATTTTGCTTGCCCTTCCATGTTAATCACAATTTCTGTTAATCTGGGGAATCAGAAAACTAGATTCTAGTATCATCCATGCTATGCTAGTCATATGATACTGGTCCAATCTCCTGCTCTTTGCATCTCAATTTATTTAATAATATATATGTGAAAGTAGTTTGAAATTCTAAAGTACTAACAAATACCAAATATATGTTTAAAGTGGCTTTTCATCTGTTATGTTTATTTTTAAATATATGTTCTCCTCTATCTCATTTGCTTCCCAATGACGCAGAATTGGTTTTCCTGGTGTAGGTATCTATTCTTCTCTTCCTAACTGCTCAGTCCATTTTTTCATTCACAAACTATACTGCTAAGAACTTATAGGATGCATTTATCTGCTAAGAATATAAAGTTTATTTTTAATCTCTAATAAGAGCTTAAGTTAAATTTTATATACTAACATTATTAATTGAATTTAAAAATGTTCTAAATCAGTAAATGGGATTAATGATATGAATCAGACTTTTCAGAAGTTTTCCCAACATCTTCAGTCATGTCTACAAAGAGAGCATACTGGCAGTGACTCTAGATTTTACTAATTATGTTAACATTTCAGCCACAGCTTTCAAATAAATTTTCCATGTAAATCAATTTATATGCCATCTGCAGAACTATTCTCAGATATATTTGAAGTAGAAATAGCTTTTCATAAACCTAGTCATCAAAGGTAGATGTATTATGGCTAGCTTATGAAGAGTCTTGTAGGTGAAGGTAGAGTTTAAATTTTACCTTGAAATAAGTGAGAAATGATTAAAAATAAAATTTACCAATGGAATGGCATGATCAAATTTATGTTTCAGAAAGATCCCTCTAACTCTGGTTGCATTCTTAACTGAAGAGCATATGACTGGAAGCAAAGAAACAAGTTAGGAAACAAGCTGTGGGCTGGAGAGGAAATGATGAGGGTCTGTTCTAAGGCAAAGGATAAATATAAAAATCAACAAGAAAATCTGTAGTGGTATGTAATTTGGATGTCTGAGCCTGAAGATTAAGAAAAGAGTTAACAGAAAACACAGGTTTGAGAGTTGCTGGCAGATGGGGTCATAACTGTATCCACAGATATAGATGAGATTACCCATGAAGAGTAGAAGAGACAGAACAAAATAAAATGTAACAGATATATGTGAAAGACAACAACCCTGAGAAATAGTCTGATAAGAGAAAATGGAAAGGTGGGCTAAATGAGAACATTGTAAGGAGTTCTGTGGATTGCTAAAATATCATTCTTAATAAGCATTAACCACTAAAAGAAGATCAGTCAGGAGGAGGTAAACAAGCATGTGATTAGAACCTTATCCATGAACATTTCAGGAAAAAAAATGTTGTGTCTTTCAAATACACTGATAATAAACTAGAAGGTTGGCTAACATCATACCAACCTAAAGCAAAATCAAAATAAAGAACTGACTTAATGAAAGGTCACAAATCAACGAAGTGAAATTAAGCTTTATAAATGAAAAGTCTAAATTTTAGGTACAAATAACAATTGTCCAAAGACAAGAGAAATGCCCAGATTATAAAGGTTTACCTTTTTAACACTGCCCAGTTTGATATGCATCAATAAAGTAATAGCTTCCAAAAACATAGTCTGACTTATGTGCTGTCATTTATCAAGTACAAAATATGAACAAGATAAGGGAAGCAAATCCCACTGTATTTGATGTGATCACAACAGATCTGGAATATTAGATTTAATTCTGGATGTCATATTTTCAATACTGATAAACTTCAGTTTGTCCCTTACATGGAATTGTTAAAGGAACTGAGTTACTCAGAAAACAACAAACAAACACGTAATGGGCACAATGGCAGTGTTTAAACATTTGTCTAGATATCATATGGAAAAAGAGATTCTATACAACTCCTGAGTAGATGTTACTGAGAACTGGTCTCAGGTATTTATGACATCTGCCATTGGAGTTACCCCTCAATCTCTTGCAAATTTTAAGGGGCACTGTAATAAATTTCATTTTAAACAAAGAAATAAAATACAGTGTCATACAACAGTAAATTCCTTGCAGGAAAATATCATTTAGTTTATTTTTCACAAATAAATAACTGAAGATAAAAAATATTGCTATGGGAAAGTAAAATTAGTCTAACTTACTAGAATTATACTAATTTCTCTTAAATAATTTAAGGTGGAACAAAAGCTTAATGGTGAAATCTAGAAACTATGTAGAAGAGTGATGAATTATTTAATATGTACTATACTGCAATTTAGTATAGCAGATTTAAAGTTACTCATTTTCATTGTTACTGCAGTAGATGAAACTACTTATTTCATTGTTACTGCAGTAGATGAAACTACTAATATAACAAAAATTGAGTCTTAACAGTTCTTATACATTTAGCTAAAAATGTTCAAACTGTAGCTAACCCTCTCAGTACTGACTTGTATCCCTGGAAACTGGACAAGGTGTTGGGTCTGCCCTTCACTCCGTTTCAACAGCTGCCCTAGAGCGATCTTGTTACTATTACCACAAGTTCCTTCAGGAAGGGCTGCTAGGTCGTGCTTTGCTAGGCTTCCTAATTCTTATGCAAACACTTAGGATGGGTTGGAATGTGCTAACCACAGGCTGTTCCCTACCTAGTTGTTTGTCTGTACTCAAAATCTGCATAACCCCTGGCAACTCCCTTAGAAGGATTATTGATTCCTTGGCTGTCTCCCCTCCTCCCTATATAAAAACCTGTGTGCCTTGATAATAAAGGGATTCTGGGCTGCCATCAGCTGCGTGTGGTTGCCTCGTTCCCCCGGCTGGGAGGGAAGGGGTCCTCGGACGAGGGGGTCCCAGGTCCCAGCCGGGAAGGGGTCCCTGGACAAGG